>SJYQ01000885.1:338299-620366 GCA_006410935.1 Redunca redunca
TGAACTGAACTGAACTGATGCTTGGCAGGTTACTTCAAGGAGGTGCAACTTTCTCATCTGTAAAATGGAGGTGATAACTGTGCTTTCCTACAAAGGTCATTCTGAGTGTTAAAGGAGATGACCTTTGTATCCAATATCTGTCTTGCCTTGATCGCACAATAAATTTCAGCCTTTATGATATAATAGTGACTTTGAAATTAAAAGACCCTTGCTTCTTGGAAGGAAAGCTATGAAAAACCTAGACAGTGAATTAAAAAGCAGAGACATCACTTTGATGACAAAGGTCCATCTAGTCAAAGCTATGGTTTTTCCAGCAGTCATGTATGGATGTGAGAGTTGGACGTACGAGAAGGTGGAGCACCGAAGAATCGATGCTTTTGAATTGTGCTGGATAATACTTGAGAGACCCTTGGACAGCAGGGAGATCAAACCAGTCAATCCTAAAGGAAATCAGTCCTGAATATTCATTGGAAAGATTGATACTAAAGCTGAAGCTCCAATACTTTGCCACCTGGTGTGAAGAACCAATTCATTAGAAAAGACCCCAATGCTGGGAAAGATTGAAGGCAAAAGGAGAAGAAGGTGGCAGAGAATCAGATGGGTGGATGGCATCACCGACTCAACGGGCATGAGTTTGAGCAAACTCTGGGAGGTGGTGAAGGACAGGGAAGCCTGGCATGCTACAGTCCATGGGGTCGCAAAGAGTCAGACATGACTTAGTGACTGAACAACTAGAATGAGTGACATTGACCTGACTCAAAGTACCTTGGGGTTGTCCAGTGAATTTTACACTGTCTTGGTGTTTATGAACCAACTTACAAAGGTGCTGTCCATTTACCTAATGACCCATACTAACAGTCCCTTATCCCAGAGGATAAAACCACTCTCTGTATGAAGCAGGGCATTTCATTTGAAAAGCAACGAGGTATGCAGTTTATCACGTTCCCCTCTTTGGCCTTGGCTGCTGCAAATGCACCCTTAGTTTGCGGTTCTTCTGTGCCAGGGTCATCTTTAGCCCAGGCTTTATGGTCCGATGAGTTCTCCAGTTCATTACTTGTGTCTTTGATCAGTTTTGCTGGCTTTTATCCATGTTGTTAATTATAGGCCATCTCAAACGTGATTGGGTATAAATTATAAAACAATATTCATTATAATTTAGTGTCAAAGGTGCTTTGTTAAATTGTTGGAATTGATCATTCCTGTAATAGCTTGCATGGTACACAGACTGCCCTGTTGCCCAATTTTCTAGATAAACCACTTTGCAAAAATTGTAACACGTATTACAAGTAGAGTAAACAAATGAACATTGTGATGCTATCTGAATGTATTTTAATAGTGAAGGAATATATCCACAGTAAAAAATGCTGCCTGGCAAGAGAACCAGCATCATCAAAACAAGGTAAAAAATAAAAAAGTAATGAGAAGTTGAGGGGAAATGTGTATCTGAATGTAGGCAGTAGATAAAATCGTTCTTTGTCTCACAGCTAACAGCGCTCTGCAGAAAACTTAATGGTTGCACAAACTTTTTTTTTTAACTTGTCAACAAAGCCTCAGATATAAACATCAAAGTGATGATTGCTATTCCTTCTCAGGAGAAATAGCACAGGGTGGACTCCTCACCGGCCCCCTGGTTACCATGGAAACATTCTGGTGACTTCATCACAGGTAGAGTGTTTGGAGGTTCTTCAGCCCACCACGGAAGGTGGGAGGGAGCCTGACTCATTCTGAGAGGAGTTAGAGATGTGAACTGTGGCCAATTTTTCTTCCCTTTAGCCCAGTGCATCTTTGCCATTAACAGACCTTTGAATCTAAGTAAAATGTCTTTGAAACATCAGTGGAATATGATCAAGCTGTCTGAGGAAGGTATGTTCTGATTTTCTCCTGTAGATATGATGCCTATCAAAATGCAAAACGATTTATTCATTCAGTCAACAATCGGTGAAGGTTTTCGGTTGGCAGGCACTGAGCTGGGCATGGGAGGGAAGGTGATGATGAGCTGCCCTCTAAAGGCCTCCATCAACTTGAGGGGACAGACCCATGCCCAGACGATTACAGGGCAGTGTAGTGAGAACTCACGGTGATGGCGGCCTGTTGGGGGCACCGTGCTGGGTTAGATTGTGTCTCTCCGACGTTGTGCTCAAGCCCTAACCTGTGAACGGAGATCTCTGCAGATGTAGTCAGGATGAGGTCATACTGGGCTGGGGTGAGCCTTCCATCCAGTGACTGGGGCCGCTGTAATAAGAGAGAGTTTGGAGACGTAGAGACAGAAGGAGGATGGCCACATGAGGGTGAAGGCAGGTGGATGATGCTGCCACAAGCCGAGGCACGCCAGGGGCTGCCAGCGGCCACCGGAAGTGAGAAGCGGCAAGGAAGGATGCTCCCTGCCTCCTTCAGCAGGAACGTGGCCCTGCCAGCAGCTTGGCCTCAGACGTCTGGCCTCCAGGACTGAGAGACAATCAACCCTGCTGTTGTGACTCTCCCGCTGTGCTCGTTTGTTGTGGCAGCTCTAGGAAAGGAACACAGGCAGCTGCACGGCTGGGAAGGCGTGCGTGGTGGGGCAGACCTCGGAGCCCTGCTGAGCAGAGGCGACCCTGGGCTGTGCAGAGGGCGAGGGGCTGGCCCCCTGGGAGAGCTGGGCAGGAGGCCGCTGAGGCCACGGCCTCAGAGACGGCGAAGCAGCCACATCTGGAAGGAGAAGGGGCCCTGCTGAGCAGGGGTGACCCTGAGCTGTGCGGAGGGCGAGGGGCTGGCCCCCTGGGAGAGCCGGGCAGGATGCCGCCGAGGCCACGCCCGCAGAGACGGCGAAGCAGCCACATCCGGGAAGGAGAAGGGGCTTATTTTAAGAATTTCTATCTTGAACTCTGTTTTTTAATTAAAAATTTTTTTTTTTGAAACTTGGAGAGATTTTATTAGCTACATTCATGGAAATAATAGAATTTTTTTTAACTTCAAAGTCTTTGGATTATTTATTTTTTTAGAATTTATTTTATAGAAGTATAGTTGATTTAGAATGTTGCGCTAACTTCTGCTGCACACCATAAAGATTCAGTTTCACATGTACATGCACTCTTTCCCTTTATGATTGATCACAGGATAGTGAATATAGTTCCCTGGGCTATACAGTGGGACCTTGTTGTTTTCTATCCATTCTCTATGTAGTAGCTTGTATCTGCTAATCCCAAACTCCCGATCCATTGTTTTCGCACCCTCCTCGCTGGCAACCACAAGTGTGTTCTTTATGTCCATGAGTCTATTTCTGTTTGAAGGTAAATTCATTTGCATCATATTTTAAATTAAGGGGTACCTTATGATATTTGTCTTCCTCTGCCTGACTTCTCTCAGTATGACAGCCTCTAGGTCCATCCATGCTGGTGCAAATGGCACTCTTTCTCTCTCTTTTATGGCTGGGTAATACTCTGCTGTATGTATGCACCATGTCTTGATCCATTCCTCGGTCCGTGGACATCTAGGTTGTCTCCATGTCTTGGCTGCTGCGGATCCTGCTGCTGTTTGTGAACACAGGGGCGCGTGCATCTTCTTGGAGGATAGTTCTGTCTGGATATAGGGCCACATCCTGGTCTCCTTGAGCCCCCAGCACCGCCTGCACGTGAGCTCAGTTTCTTAAGTGTCTGTTTCCCAGGTTCTGTTCTGGGGGGAAATGTGTCCTTTTTATTAGAGTTCTCAAAGGAGCGTGTGACCTTCACAAGGTCACAAACTGACAACATCAAGGGGATTTGGGAGAACCTGATGGGAGACGAGGCTGGAAGGGTCGCCCCTTGATTGTGACCTTGCCGAGACCAGGCAGCTCAGGCAAGATTAAGCTGATGGGATGAGGCAGAGCNAAACTCCCGATCCATTGTTTTCGCACCCTCCTCGCTGGCAACCACAAGTGTGTTCTTTATGTCCATGAGTCTATTTCTGTTTGAAGGTAAATTCATTTGCATCATATTTTAAATTAAGGGGTACCTTATGATATTTGTCTTCCTCTGCCTGACTTCTCTCAGTATGACAGCCTCTAGGTCCATCCATGCTGGTGCAAATGGCACTCTTTCTCTCTCTTTTATGGCTGGGTAATACTCTGCTGTATGTATGCACCATGTCTTGATCCATTCCTCGGTCCGTGGACATCTAGGTTGTCTCCATGTCTTGGCTGCTGCGGATCCTGCTGCTGTTTGTGAACACAGGGGCGCGTGCATCTTCTTGGAGGATAGTTCTGTCTGGATATAGGGCCACATCCTGGTCTCCTTGAGCCCCCAGCACCGCCTGCACGTGAGCTCAGTTTCTTAAGTGTCTGTTTCCCAGGTTCTGTTCTGGGGGGAAATGTGTCCTTTTTATTAGAGTTCTCAAAGGAGCGTGTGACCTTCACAAGGTCACAAACTGACAACATCAAGGGGATTTGGGAGAACCTGATGGGAGACGAGGCTGGAAGGGTCGCCCCTTGATTGTGACCTTGCCGAGACCAGGCAGCTCAGGCAAGATTAAGCTGATGGGATGAGGCAGAGCGTCTTTCATGAGATAAATCAGGACTTGACTTGTAACTGGACGTTGGAGGTGGGTGTGGAGGTGGAACCCTGGTTTCCGTTGTGGGTGATGGGAAGATGGTGGCCACGTGCTGAGAAAGTGGGCCTGGGGAGTGAGGAGGAGGAAAGGAATGGGGACGGGGGGAGACGGAGGGGCAGGCGGGGAGATGTCAATGGCGGCAGCTCAAGAGAAGCTGGTTGATCTCCTTTTGGAAAAGCTGTGTGGGTGTGTATGTGTGTGTGTGTGTTTAATCTACTGACAAGCATCTTTATTAAAAAATATTTATTTATTTATTTGACGGAGTCTGGTCTCAGTTGTGGCATTTGGGGTCCTCCTTACAAAATGCGAGCTATTTCCCTGTGGCATCTGGACTCCAGCACACAAGGGCTCAGTAATTGAAGTGTGCGAGCTGTTTCTTTGCAGCGTGTAGTATCCTAATTCCCTGCACCCTCTGCACTGGAAGGCAGATTCTTAACCCCCGGCCCACCAGGAAAGTCCCCCCAAATGAAGCTTGCGGAGACTTGGAGGTCACTGCTTCTAAGGGCTAGTGGCCACGGCTGGGCTCTGGGTCCTGCCTCGGCAGTGGTCTGAGACTCAGCAGGAGAACCCAGAGGGGAGGGTGTCAAGGAGAGAACGGAAGAGAAAGGAAGACACGGTAGCCAAGAGGGGGGAAGACGGTGAGAAGACCCCAGAAGTCAGCCATGGGAAGGTGGTCCAGAGGCAGTGGGTGGTTAACAGGGTCAAACCTCACAGAGGTGACGGCTTTAATTCAGGGCCGAGATGTCTTTATTCAGGTCTTTAATTCTGTCTGAGAAACATCTACTGAAAAGATTCAGACGCAGTCACGTTGAAGTCAAGTGAAAATTCCTCACCTCCTATCAGACTGGAAATGAGGGAAGGCATTTACAATCTACCAGGTGGGAATGCGGGCGTCCTGTCTGGGTCCCTGATACACACGATAGAGACATGAAAACAAGCGAGCTCTCTGAACCAGCGGAAGCCTGGGGTTCATCAGTTACGCGACGTTGATGGATGGATTCATTCGGCGGTGCATGATGTGGCTTGCCGGCTCTTTCTGCACAGACAGCTCAAGACGGGCTGGGTGCCCCGTGGGAGCTGTATGCAGCTCCTCACCCGTATCCCGGGCTTTGCCCAGCATGCTGCGCGCGGTCTCCTGATTTGCAGGATTCCCTCTCACACAGTCCCTGTAGACACTTCCACCTTCCTCTTCTACCTCCGCGTGGGCTGCACCACCTTCTCCCAACCCAGTGTCCCCTTTTGCCTAAGTTCACCCCATCCCACACCTTTCCCAGGTCCCTGCCTGGTGGGGCTCTCCTGGTGGCTCCCTGGGATGCCAGCTGTGACTTCTTCTTCAAGTCGTGGTTGGGGACAGCATCTCACCACCTTTGCCGCCCCACCTTGGGGCCCCCATCACCCTGAGGAAGGCTTAAACTCCCGGTCAGGTGGAACCTATCCCTGAAGCACGCTTTCCTCCAGGGAGGAAGTTAGATTCCAGGAGATTCTGGTTCAAGGCCTCATGGTGTGTTCAGTTTCATGTTGCTCTGACTCTCTTAGCCTCCAGGGAGGCCTCCGTGGCTTTGGAGGAAGGACTCAGGCTGCTGGAGGTGGAATCCTGTTCCATCTTTCCAACGATCATGGGAGAGAAGCCCTCATCTGACTTGCCTGTGCCATGACCCCTCCCCCGGCAGAGGACACTGGGCACCAGACTCAACCCATTCCTTAACCAGCAATGCCTGGGTTAAGGACTCCTTTCATAGCTCAGTCAGTAAAGAAACTGCCTGCAATGCAGGAGACCTGGGAATATCTTCCTGGGTTGGGAATCTTCCTGGGTCGGGAAGATCCCCTGGAGAAGGGAATGGTAACCCACTCCAGTATGCTTGCCTGGAGAATACCAGGCACAGAGGAACCTGGTGGGCTACCGTCTATGGGGTTGTAAGAGTCGACAGGACTGAGTGACTAAACTGGTTAAAAGTAGAGACTTTAGGTAAAGAAAGATCCTGATCCAAATCTGCCTCTGACACTAACCATCTGGGCAATTGAGGTCCTTCTGGGCAACTTCCTTACATTTTCAATCTGACTTCCCCCTGGGGAATGAGTTTTAGTTTGTTTCAAAATAACCGCACCCTGCCATCATTGATGGCTTCGTTCTAATTAAAGACATTGAGAAAAAGTCCCGTTGCCATCCCCTCGGTGCATTCTCCAAAAGCTGTGGGATGACTGTAAGTCAGAAGAGCTCTGGTTCCATTCTAGGGCCTCAAGTCACCATCTGTGCAGGCGCTTGACGGTCTAGGACCCACAGTGCCCTTGGGGTGGAGCGGCGTGAAGTGAGCCAGAAGGCTCCGTCAGGCCCAGGAGGTGCACTCTGCCCCCCTCCCTGGAGTTTCCGGATCAGTGGGTCTGCAGGTCAGGAGGTGGGGCCTGACACTGTGGATTTCTGATGTCACCCCATGATGCTGGGGCTGCAGGTCTGGGGACCCACACTGAGAGCCTCAGCACTTGGTCAGCACAGTGAGATGCCAGCATGTCGAGTTTCCAAGAAGCAGAGCCTGGGGTGGGAATTGAGGGGCACGAGGGGGAGGGTGCCCTTGAGGACAGAACCCAGACAGTGAGAGAGGCCTGATGGGGAAGCTGCGGAGGGTGACGGATGGGCCCTGGGGGCAGGCTGGCCCTCGGGTTACGCTCTGGAGCAAACCGCAGCGTTGCCCTGGGTGTTGTACCCCTCTGAGTCCCCACCAGCTGTGGGCCAAGGTTGAGGAAGCCTTCTATCGAGGACAGTTCTCAGAGAAGAGCAAAGCTGTGAGCCTCTGACAGCCGCCTCCCTGCAGTCAGGGGTAGCCAGGCAGTGGGGTGGGAACAGGGTCAGCTCTGCATTCTAGTTGCTCAGCACTCTAGTTACTAGCACTTGGACCCAGGCTGCCTGACTCCAAGTGCCCAGGGTCCGCCCTCTGCCAGTGTCCCTTTTACCAAGATGGTCTCCGGCTGCAGAGTGAGACTGACCTGCTGGCCTGCAGGCAGGCAGCTGCCCTGTGAGAGCTCTGGGACAGGCAGCTGCAGGGGAGGAAGCAGATGGGCTGGCCCTCCTGCCCGGGCAGCAGCACCTCCTCGAGACAGGCCGGGCGCCATGGGCCCTGGGTTCTGCAGATATCTGTTTTGGAAACCTGGGTCCCAGCTGCTGGAAAATGCCCAAACTCCCTTCAGCCTTGTTCTTGGTAGCCTGCCTCAAATGTCCACCAGCTTTGCCTTAGTCAGAGGTTCAGGGGGGACTTTCTCAGTAATGATAGTGACGTGGTCAAGTGGGAAGGGACAGGGAACGTGTCCCGAGGTGCCAGGGACTCTGCTCAGTTCTTGGTATTTGTCATCACTTATTCCTTGTAACTTCCTTTGACTTCCCTGGTGGCTCAGATGGTAAAGCATCTGCCTGCAATACGGGAGACCCAGGTTTGATCCCTGGGTTGGGAAGATCTCCTGGAGAAGGAAATGGCACCTCACTCCAGTATTCCTGCCTGGAGAATCCCAGGGATGGAGGAGCCTGGTAGGCTACAGTCCATGGGGTCGCAAAGAGTCGGACACGACTGAGCGACTTCGCTTCACTTCACTTCACTTCATTCCTTGTAACACCCTAGGAGACAAGTCTTGTGTTTCCTCTGACACATGGGGAAGTAAGATTGACAATTTAAGAAAATTGCCCCAAATGACCTCAATTTCCCAAATGGTTAGTGTCAGAGACAGAGTTGGATCAGGGTCTTTCTTTACCTAAAGTCTCTACTTTTAACCAGTCTGGTGGTTTAGTCACTCAGTTGTGTCCAACTCTTGGGACCCCATAGACTGTGGCCCGCTAAGCTTGTCTGTGCATGGAATTCTCTAGGCAAGAGTACTGGAGGGGGTTGCCATTCCCTTTTCCAGCAGAGGGGACCTTCCAGACCCAGGAATCGAACCCAGGTCTCCTGCATTGCAGGCAGATTCTTTACCGATTGAGCTATGAGGGAAGCCCAGCCTAGGAAGCTCTCTTACGGCTTTGGGGTCATTAATTGATCAGGCTCAGTTAATGGATGCATGGCTGTAGTCACGCCTCAAGTTTACTCAAAAACAGGCTCATAACTCTAAGTTACAGCTTTGCCATTTGTGTGGATTCCCACAAACATTTTTTAAAAAATTTAAATGTTGTAATCATGGGGTTCATAAGACTTTGATTCCTTCCTTTCAGTTAAAGTTACATTTTAAGAACTTTCCCATAGAGTCATCATTTTAAAGACCCTACATTCCAGCCAATACATCTACCTCAGTCTCCTCAACTAGGCTGTGATGGGTGTAATAACGGTCTCACAAACTATGTCCACATCCTCTTGCCTAGAACCTGTGGAGAGTCACTTTTAAGTGACTCAGTGGGAAAGAATCCACCTGCCAAGCAGGAGATGCGGGTTCAGTCCCTAGGTCGGGAAAACCCCTTGGAGAAGGAAATGGCAACCCACTCTAGTATTCTTACCTGGGAAATCCCAAGGACAGAGAAGCCTGGTGGGCTTCAGCCCAAGGGATCACAAAAGAGTTGGACACCACTTAGCAAGTTAAAAAAAAATGGCAAAAGGTACTCTGCAGGTGAGATTAAGAACCCACCTAAGAAGAGAAGAGTGTCCTGTTTTATTTGGGTGGCCCAGTCTAATCAGAAGGGTCCTTATAAGAAGGAATAGGAGGATCACGGAGATGCAATAATGTAAACAAAGTTTGGAGTGATGAGGGACCATGAGCCAAGGAATGTGGCAGTCTCTAGAAGCTGGCTGGAAGGCAAGGAAAGGCAAGGAAAAACATGTCTCCCCTAGACCCTCCCACATAAGTGCAGCCTTGGCAACATCTTGATTTTAGCCCAGGGAGACTCGTATTGGACTTAGATATCCAACTGTAAGATAATAAACCTGTGTTGTTTAAGCCACTAAGCTTATGGCATTTGTTACAGCAGCAAGAAGATCCTCACACGCAGACCCTGCTTGTCTGGTCTTGGCAGCCCCCCTCCTCCCTGCTAGAGATGCTGCTTCCCCGTAGCTAAAGCTTGTTTGCCATTGTTGTTCAGTCACTCAGTCATGTCCAGCCCTTTGCAACCCCATGGACTGCAGCACTCCAGGCTTCCCTGTCCTTCACCATCTCCTGGAGCTTGCTCAAACTCATGTCCACTGAGTCAGTGATGCCATCCAACCATCTCATCCTCTGTTTTCTCCTTCACCTCCTGCCTACAGTCTTTCTCAGCATCAGGGTCTTTTCTAATGAGTCAGCTCTTTGCATCTTGGGGCCAAAGAATTGGAGCTTCAGCTTCAGCATCAGTCCTTCCAATGAATATTCAGGGTTGATTTCCTTGAGGATTGACTGGTTCGATCTCCCTGTAGTCCAAGGGACTCTCAAGAGTCTTCTCCAACACCACAGTTCAGAAGCAACAATTCTTTGGTGCTCAGCTTTCTTTATGGTCCAACTCTCACATCCATACATGACTACTGAAAAAATTATAGCTTTGAGTAGACAGATCTTTGTTGCCAAAGTAATGTCTCTGCTTTTTAATATGCTATCTAGGTTTGTCATAGCTTTCTTTCAAGGAGCAAGTGTTTTAATTTCATGGCTGCAGTCACCATCTTCAGTGTTTTTGGAGCCCAAGAAAATAAAGTCTGTCACTGTTTCCATTGGTTCCCCATCTCTTTGCCATGAAGTGATGTTCATTGCATGTTGTTATATTTTGAGCATTGTGCTATTTAGGCCACTTCACCTTTTTTCAGGAACTTGGTGAAGTAAGCCCCACTATGTCCACTTCATAGCAAGGAGATAAGGGATGCAGAACACACATAGTTAGAAAGCCTGGGACTTTGTGGTCTGATTCCAGTGACCACTGATGTCTTGGTGATAGGGACCATCTGGGTCTGGGTGGGAGAGGAGCAACTGCCTTGGAGCCACTCATTAATGATCATAACCAGGGTTATTTACTGAGCATTAACCACAAAGTTATGACCAAGCTCAGTTCAGTTCAGTTCAGTTACTCAGTCGTGTCCGACTCTTTGCGACCCCATGAATCACAGCACGCCAGGCCTCCCTGTCCATCACCAACTCTCAGACTCACATTTGTCGAGTCCGTGATGCCATCCAGCCATCTCATCCTGGGTCGTCCCCTTCTCCTCCTGCCTCCAATCCCTCCCAGCATCAGAGTCTTTTCCAATGAGTCAACTCTTCGCATGAGGTGGCCAAAGTACTGGAGCTTCAGCTTTAGCATCAGTCCTTCCAAAGAAATCCCAGGGCTGATCTCCTTCAGAATGGACTGGTTGGATCTCCTTGCAGTCCAAGGGACTCTCAAAAGTCTTCTCCAACACCACAGTTCAAAAGCATCAATTCTTCGGTGCTCAGCCTTCTTCACAGTCCGACTCTCACATCCATACATGACCACTGGAAAAACCATAGCCTTGACTAGNAAGAATTGATGCTTTTGAACTGTGGTGTTGGAGAAGACTCTTGAGAGTCCCTTGGACTGCAAGGAGATCCAACCAGTCCATTCTGAAGGAGATCAGCCCTGGGATTTCTTTGGAAAGACTGATGCTGAAGCTGAAACTCCAGTACTTTGGCCACCTCATGCAAAGAGTTGACTCATTGGAAAAGACTCTGATGATGGGAGGGAATGGGGGCAGGAGGAGACGGGGACGGCAGAGGATGAGATGGCTGGATGGCATCACCGACTCGATGGACGTGAGTCTGAGTGAATTCCGGGCGTTGGTGATGGACAGGGAGGCCTGGCGTGCTGCGATTCATGGGGTCGCAAAGAGTCAGACATGACTGAGTGACTGAACTGAACTGAACTGAACCCCACATCCCACCCCGGTAACACACAGAACCTGCAGTGCATGGATCACAAGGCTGGGAAGGTGGTGTTATTACGTGCATTTTAGGGATGAAGACTCTCATCCATGATGTGGAGGAAGAGCAAACACCTCCCCTGTGCAGGTGAGCTCGGGGCCAAGCTGGGATGCAGACCAGACTGGTCTGGCCCCAGGCCTGTGCTGACTGCAGAGTTCTTAAACACAGACCAGAGCCAGGAGATTTCCGTCTTCATCAGCTTTATTGTCAGTTCATCATGATGCATCGACTCTGCACAGAAATCCATGACATCTTTCAAGTCTTATATTTGTGCTTCACGGGAAGTAATCGTGCACATCATATTGGATGAACGTCTCTGTCACTCAGTACCAGGCTCAGATGGGAACACAGCCACATATCCGGGTGGGTCTGATGGGGGCTCTGTTATCACCAAGGATGAGACAAGACATGGATATGTTTTGGACGGGTCAGTGGTGGCCCTTGAAATTGCCATATCCTGATGCTTTTGCAAATCTGCCAAACTTGAAAATGCCAGAGCATATTATTTCCCCCATAAGATGCTTGAAATTTTATCTAAATTCTTTAATAAACCCTTCTTAAGGACTTCCCTGGTGGCTCAGACGGTAATGCGTCTATCTACAATGCCGGAGACCTGGGTTTGATCCCTGGGTTGGGAAGATCCCCTAGAGAAGGAAATGGCAATCCACTCCAGTACTATTGCCTGGAAAATCCCATGGACAGAGGAGCCTGGTAGGTTACAGGCCGTGGGGTCGCAAAGAGTAGGACACGACTGAGTGACTTCACTTCACTTCGCTTCACTTCTTATGAACTGATAAAGATGCTAAATTAGAGAGCTCCTTTCTTAGATCTCTTCTTTCTCGTCATCGGCACCAGCAGCTGGGAAAGCATTCTTTGCAGCCTTTGGGAAAATCACTCTCCTTGGAATAGGTGCAATGTGAAGGCAACACTGTAATCCAGGACTGTGTTGCAGTGAAGGCTGATCGCTACCCACCTTCTTGGGCTTGACTCACATTCCTGCTTTGGCAGCAGGACACCAGGCAGACATCCTGATACTGCAGGCTTGCATTGCAAAGTGCGACTTCCTTCTCCTCAGCTTTCCATGAGGGGTGCAGGGCAGGTTGGGTGGATGAAGAAATTCCATAGAGCGATTCCATAAACTTGTCCATAGTTTCCAAGCTGGTGGCTGGTGGAGCCAGGACACGAGCCCGGGTTCTACAGTTATTGGCCTGGGCTGTGGGCACGTGGACCTGAAGACACTCTTGGCTGCTGTGGCTGGTGTTTATGTGGAGGGTGGTCCATGGTGTCTCATTTTTCCCTCACAAGGTCATCACAAAATAATCCTCAGATATTCCAAAGCAGCTTCCGTATCAGTGTCTGAGTCACTCACAGCTCCTTCCAGAATGATCGTGTTAAGAGGTTGGATGAAAGTTGATCTCGTAGTTCAGGCTTTCTTAACTCCAGGGATGTTGAGAAATACATAGACATGATTCTCTCTTCTGCTGGGTGCAAACTCAGAGCACAGGTGAGTGTGTGAAGGCTAAACTTGTTCACTAACTAATATTACCGAGTCTGGGAACATAAAGCAACAGTGTGGAAGAAGGCATCTTGCAGCCTGATCAACTGAATAACAGCGAGCTCAGGGCCTCCACGGAGCGGGTGGAGTGGATGAGGGGAACAGACAAGGTTTTTATCATGGGTCCAAGTAGCCTAGGTTCACGATTGGTGCATATAATACTTCCATGCTAAGTCGCTTCAATCGTTTCCGAGTCTTTGCGACTGCATGGACTGTCATCCACCAGGGTCTTCGGTCCATGGGATTCTCCAGGCAAGAATACTGGAGGGGGTTGCCGTGCCCTCCTCCAGAGGATTGTCCCTGACCCAGAGATCGAACCTGTGTCTCTTACGTCTCCGGCATTGTCGGGCAGATTCTTTACCGCTAGTGCCACCTGGGAAGCCCATAATACTTGAGCAGGTGACGTTAAATTTTATAGTAAAGTTATATACTCCACTTTATCCTTTTGTATACTAAAAAGTAGCAATATTATTTCCTTTTGCCTAGGATTACGGGACAGCCAGTACAATCCCCATGATCAAATTGCCCTTAAAAATCTCCAGTCTGATGTTCCAGAGAAGAGATCTGACTTCACTGAGGTAACATATGTTTATAACTCCTAGAGCAGGCAGCAACATGCAGCCAACTGTAAAATGTAATCACTGGCCTACTTGTGATGTGTTTGCATTTTATTTTGTTTAGTCATAAGTGGGATCGACGCAGCAGAAAATCTAACCATCATGACTAAGACTTTACGTTAAAGTATGCAATGTGTATTCATTCATCCTTTTAAAATCTTGACCAATAATTTGTAGATTTGCAGTATCAAAGGAGAGTATGGTGATCAAATCTCAACTTTAAACCAAAATTAATCTGTTGGAGAGGACAGATGATGCCATATGGCATTTTGAAGGTGGAGAAGAGGTAATTTGAAATCTAACAAGCTAGCACAGGTTGTTATGACTGCAAAAAATGTCAGCGGTCTCACACAGGGAAGGAAATTAGAGGTCATATTCACAAAATGAAATGTTTCTGATGCTAGACAATAAAGAACTCTGTGTACACAGTGGTAATGTTGACAGCATATCACACGCCAGGCTCTGTCTATCTGACTCTTTTCACCTTACCACAGTCCCAGGAAGGAGAGACCACTGGCTTTCCATGTCTATGGATTCTTCATCTGTGGGTTCACCAAACTGTAGGTTGGAGCTATTTGGGAAAGAATCCCAGAAAATTCTAAAGGCAAAACTTGAACCTGCCAGTTTATATATGGATATAACATTTACCCTGTATTGCAGGCTATAAATGATCTAGAGATGATTTAAAGTAAACAGGAGGATGTGCATAGGTTATATTGCAAACGCTCTGAAATTTTACACAAGGGACTTGGGCATCCTTGGCTTCTGGTACCTGAGGAGGTGGGGTCCTGGAACCAACCCCAGCTGGATTCTGAGGGACAACTCTATTGTCATTATACCTATTTTGCAGATGATAAAATGAAAGCTTCAGTAGCTGACTTGCCCCAAATCTCACAGCTCATAAGCTGTCTGGCTCCAGAGCTTTTGTTCTGATCTTGCTCAATAGGGCTGGTGGAGAGAAAGTCTCATTCCAGTGAACAGAACTTGAACTATGGACTTTCCTGCCTGAGAGAATTGTCCAAAGTGTTACAGTTTACAAGGCATCTCTTGTCTTTCACAAATGATAATTCTGCTGCCAACTTTTGTAATTATGAGAGAGAGTGGAATTATAAGAACTGATCCCTCATTGCATTAATGTAGCCAAGGTAACAAATAATTTTGCACCCTAAATACTCATCTTAGGTATTATCCTTTAATTTAACTTTGTGTTTAATAAAGTTCAACATTTCCTCAGAGATCCCATGCTGAAATCTCACACAATGGATGAAGGCCACTATTCTGGGTCCTGAGGTTTAGTCGTGAATATTTAAAGCCATTTCTATGTGGAACGCAGAGCTCCCTGAGAGGTGCAGGTGTGTGATTAGAATTAAATGTGCTCCCTGAAAGCAGGAACAAGAACCCCGGGTTGCAGGGAGGGAAATGAGTTGAGGAGCCATGGACCACTGAGAACCATCCCTGGGAGGAGATGTCCATTAACAAGTGGAAGATAGTGTGAAGGTCAGCTGCTGCTTTTTTAACAAGAAAGATACCACCTGAAGATCTTTCCCACCTGTTTTTCACATTGAACTAGTAAATTTCAGCATTTTTCTGGTTGATGTTAAAAGTAATCAGTTTGGTCATTCACGATACAGATCTTTGGACCCATGTGGCTGGATCTCAATAATACACACACACACACACACACACACACACACACACACACTCATGTACTCACACTTGGTCATTATCTATAACTGGGCTAACTCTCAGAGACCGCACCTTCTAAACATCTACTTTGCAATGATCCAGGTCCTCTGCTTTGATCATGACAGTAGTGTGACTTTCAAATTTCCCTCCTAACTTTGAGCTCCTAAGGCTTGTCCCTCAGTGCTCTGCGGTGATGAAACACTCTAAACAGGAGCCCTTCCTTTGTAAGTGCCATAAATCTCTGCCTCTCCACCAGAGCCTCCGAAAGATTGATCACTTTTCCTTTCAAATTCATCGAAGCCATAGAAATGACATGCAGGCACTTCTCCAGCCGAGTGATTACTTAAAAGGAACGAATTATGGAACCGAGTTTTCTTTAAAAATTTTTTTTTTTTAATTTTCCTACTAGCAAAAATAATGGCAGTTTCATAGAGACACTTAGGAAAATGTAGGAACATATAAATATATATAAATAATATAATAATATACAAATATATAAATACTTATGTATTTCTTTCCCTTATTTTTCTCATGCATTTTTAAGCATGCAACTGTAATGTATATCAACATTTATAGTGTTCTTGTATTACATGACATTCTATCACAGGCAACTTCCCATATCATTTGAATTCTTGGTAATCCTTAGTTTTAATTTCTACAGAATATGAGGCAGTCGTGCATACCATGATTGACTTACCCAATCCGCTTTGAAAAAACATTTAGATTCTTGCCAGATTTTCACTGTCATATATTACACTGCATTGAATCCTCTGGATTCTAGTGAATGTGTGGAAAGATAAGAGCTGCAGGCTGGAGAGGGAGAAAATCTCCAATTTTTCCATTTTGTCTTAAAACCATCTTTCCTTATTGTTACATGCCAGAGGAACACTTGAAAACACTCTTACACTTAGGATGAGATGCCGCTGGGTTGGCAGATGACCTAGAGAAGATGGTTTTAGATCCCCCAAGCAGGAGTGAGCGCGCTTGCCGCTGATGCAAAGGCAACTACAGGGTGTATCTGTCAGGAGGTGGCAACAGAGGCTCCACCGGCAAATAAAGTTGCAGTTTGCAGAGCAGCCATGGAAAAGGAAAGAACTGTCTCATGGAGAATAATACAGATTTCAAAGCTATAGACTGGATTTGGTGCTGATCCAAATTCATTTGGAGAAAATAAATTGCTACAGGAATAGAAGCAGCGTTACTCCCGTGGTTCAGGATCTGATCTTCCTGCTCACCTGCTGTTTCTCTCTCTCATCCTTCAATTTATGAAATGGAGCCCTTCTTAGTGATATGCCTTAAGGTGTAAATATAAAGTTAAAAACAATCAATAAAATGCATAAAGCTATGAAAGTCATTATCAGCACTATGGAATCATGTTTGAAACATTTAAAAGAAATCGATATCTTAAAGCAGCATTTATGAACGAGAGAGTATTGTATGGGATGGTCAGGAAAGGGATGATTTACTACCAAAAGCCTGACGTAAAACCCAACTCATTTGACCTCTCTCTGACCTTGAATGTTCCACTTTACATACGAGATTATTTTCTTCCTCTCCAATCAACTCTTACATCAGTTAATTTTATATTAGATAAAAGACATCTTGTTTCAAAGCCATGTTCAGTTAACCAAGGACAGATGGAGTGACACCTTGAAACAGCTTAATTGGGGAAGATATTTGATGTAAAATATGTGATTACTTTTAAAGAAAGTTTGTCCTGTTTGAAAAGCGCTAGCTGGGTGGGCATACCAAGTGGCCCATTTGTCCTCACTCCTAGAACCTCAGAGTGTGTGTTTAGAGCAGGGTCTTTAAGGAGACGATTCAGGCTCAGTGAGGTTGTTAGGGAGGATGGACCATCATCTAAGATGACTGGTGTCCCTGTAGGGAGAGTTAGGACATAGACACACACAGAAGGAAGGAACTCGAGATACCCGGAGAAGGCGCAGAGCTGCCGCCACCTTGATCTCGAACCTCTAGGTTCCAGCTGCTGCTGCTAGGTCACTTCAGTCGTGTCCAACTCTTTGCAACCCCATGGACTGTAGCCCACCAGGCTTCTCTGTCCATTGGATTCTCCAGGCAAGAGTCGTACCCACTGGAGTGGGTTGCCATGCCCTCCTCCAGGGGATCTCCCTGACCCAGGGGTCAAACGTGCATCTGTTAGGTCTCCTGCACTGGCAGGCGGGTTCTTCACTATCAGTGCCGCCTGGGAAGCCCTCTAGAGCTGCGAGAAAGCAACATTTCTGCTGTGTAAGCCACACAGACCGTGGTACTTTGTTAGAGCAGCCCTAGGAAACTGAGACTGATTTTTAAGAGCTTAGATCTTATCTTTAGTTATTTACTAGATCTCAGTGAGAAAATAGGATTTCATTAATGAAACTGCCCATACAATTGTGATGTAGATTGAAGGGCAAAGAATACAATGTTTCCTTTTAAATTCCTCTGTTTATTGGTTGGGGCTTTTGTCAAAACTGAATCTAAACACCTGAAAGAAATTCAGTAGACTTTAATCTAATAATCCCTGGCCTGGCAGTTTGATGACCTGCTTGATGTGACCTCCAGTCTGTTAATTCTATGAAGCCAGGAAGTTCCCTCTGCACCCATCACAGAGCCTGGCTCATAGTAGGTGCTCAGCAAATAGTGGATGAGCAAATAAATACAGTAAGTTCCCTACCTACAAAAAAGTTCCATTCCAAGAGCATGTTCATAAGTCTAGTCTGTTCGGAAGTCCATCAAAGTTAACCTCGGCACCCAACTAACACAATTTGCCTAGTACTGTACTGTAATATGTTTATAATATTTTTTCACACAAATAGTGTAACATAAAAACAAACAGAAAATTAAAAAAACATTTTTAATCTTACAGCATCTTGAAAAATACAGCAGTATAGTACAACAGCTGGCATACAGGGGCTGGAAACATGTTTACATCTTTGCAAGCTTGCAGCTTGAAAGTTCATATGTAGGGGACTTACTGTAAGTGGTTTGACTATGACTGTATGTTATGAATAACAGAATTTGCATTTAAAATAATTACATTTATTCTACAGTCATATTAACAATATTTCAATGTATTGGGTATGTAGTGGGTTGTTTTCATTGATGCAACTCAACCTCAAATGCATTCATTATCAATTCCAGTAAAACATGCACAGTTTTGATATAAATACCCTCTCATGCCTCCATAGGTTTGCTTATATCAGATATCCACTAATTTCTGCTAACTCACAAGACAAGTTATACGCTGGCGTTACGTAGAATGTCCATGTCTTGGGAGGCACTTGCACACCCTCCTTGGCTTTGATCTCCACATCTCCCGTATGAGGTAGTGAAGGAAATGGATTTTCCTTGGAAACTGGGTTTCTGTCAGCATTGAGCTCCTGGAACAGGGTCACGCTGACATCTGGAATGATGATGGGGCTTCAGAAGTCAGTTCAGATTCACGTCGTTCATGTGAGACTTCCCTTATCTGTTTGCATCTAATGGGATCAAAGTCAGTAGCACTTGCAGCCCCAAAGTAATGAAATGGTGGTTGATTCTCTGGCCCATCCTCTGGGCCTCTAGGACCTCCGTCTGTAAGCCCACAGCCCTGAGGGTATCCATCTAGTGTGGGGAGGCTTAACCACTGGACTACCCAGAGCTGCCCTGATTCCGCCATGGATATATATTTTTCTCTTGGAAGGCTGGTTCTGGTTCTTTTACTTTGTTTTGTGCTTTTATATTTTCTTGGCCACGCCACATGGCATGTGGGATCTTTGTTCCTCAACCAGAGATCAAACCCCGACCCTCTTCAATGGAAGAATGGAGTCTTGACCACTGGTTCGACAGGGAAGCCCAACGTTTTGATTTTTTAAAGGATGATTTTCAAGATCACACTCATCTCCATTTCTTCTTATTCACCTAACTCTTGTCGTCTTTTGAATTTGCAGCTTGCCACATATCTTTACTTTTCATTTTCAGTTTATATTGGAGTATGGTTGATTTACAATGTTTACATGTATCTTTCAAATGTTAACACCTGTGAGCTGATGGAGATTGCCATGAAAATGAGAAAACAAAGGGAAAACCAAGAAAGACAAACTGTCCCTCTTCCCATGCCTAATAGCAAGGATGCAAGGAGTCTTGGGTGCTAAGATCACATGCACGGGTCCTCCAATCAGCAGTCCAGCTGGAGGAGAGCATTCTGGTAGCTAAGTGAATGAATGTGAATCCCGCTCTAAAGAAAAGAAAAAGCCACTGCTCTTTCTTATCCCATCTTAGAAGAAGAGAACAATCTGCTCTCATCAAACGCAGGCCCTCCCCTGTTTGGAAAGACCAGCCGCCCCACGGCTCTGTCCGCGGTTTTCCGTGAGCTCCCTGGGTCGCCTGCATCAGGCTGCCAGGAACGTTGGCTAAAATGCAGATGCCTTTGCCCCACCCACAGACCCGCAGATTTGGAGTCTGGGAAACCTGCAAGTGTAACGTCCCAGGTGATCCTCGGGTTCCTTGGCTTTCACGAGCTGCTGCGGTCAGTGCTGAGCACAGTTACGCCTTCAGGGCCCGGAAGTGAAGATCCTGCAGGCAGCGTGGGGAGAGCAGGTCCCTGGGTCATCTCGGGTGCCTTGCAGTGTATGCAAGGGTTCATCTGAAGCGCCTGGAAGACGGAACACCCACACAGAGACTCAGAACCCCGCGAGCATCCCCTGGTGCTGGACGCGCTCCGTCTCCCGTGTGGTTTTCTGCAGTACTTCATGCACACGTGTGCATCATCAAAACGAGGGCGGTCTTCCTCCTGGTCTCAACCTGGGCAGATGCTTTATGAAAGATCACAGCACGGTGCTTGGACACACTGGTGATCGACTGTCAGGACGTAGACCTGCTGATTAGGAAGCATGCAGCCCCTTGGTCGTTATACTGGACAAGAATTCACGTTCAAGAACCTGGGCATTGAAATGCCGTGAAACTGCATCTGTGTTGGCCCAGCCCCCACCCCCATCCCACTCTGTTGTGTACTCTCATTACTGTGTTAGTCTGGGCAGTTGTCAAGCCTGGGTGTTTGATTTCCGTTAATTTTGGTTTCTGGACTCTGATCCTGTGATGTCGAGCCTGGGTGAGTGACTGAATTCCAGTCTAGACCCAGCGGAGATGGGGGACTCTGCTGGAGAGTCGGGGGCTGAGGTCAGGAGTTGGGGTGCTCTTTGGAATCGCATGTGCTGATCCCATGGAGGAGCCTGGACTCATCCCCCACGCACACCTGTGCCCCCGAGCCCCAGCTGTCCTCCAGAAGGTATCTTCCCTCTTCTATGAAGCTGAGAACCCGCATCCAGGTGCTCCTGGGCCTGGTGAAGGCGATTGCTGAAATCTGATTATCCCCATCAACACAAACACCATTAAATAAGCTCGGTAGAGGTGCCAGCAGGGCAAAACCAACTCCCCAGTCAGAGGAATTTTTCCAGAATGTCTAATCATTTCACAAGCAGATACGGGTGTCCTGCCCGTCGGATGCTCGGAGGTGGTGGGTGTCAGGTGTGTGATGAACGGCCTTGGGCGAGAAACACTTGAGTGTTAGGAAGGACACTCTCCAGCATCCTCTTGGCCCTTGAAAGAGTTATCTGCCTGCATTACAACAAGCCGCTTGAATAATTGCCATCTTTTTCCATTTGCAGGGGACTCTGGCATCTCAGAATACAGAAATGATTTCATCCATAGTCATTTCACAGCTGATTGATGAGAATAAATCAAAAGAAAATGGGGACGCGCTGCCTGCGCCGTGTGCATATTCCGTGAAGCCGTCTCTGGCTAATCGCAGCAGAGTCACCATTAACAGGGCCTTCGAGTTTCTTCCCAGAGGACTGGGAGTTCAGACCCCGGCGGGGGAGCCAGGACTCGAGACCAAGCCGCTGCCCAAGGAGGGGAAGCCGTGCAGTAGTTCCCAGAAGGGCTTTTCGTCCATCACCATCACGGCCAGGCGAGTGGGTCCCCCTGCCAGCACCCTGGTGTGGGAGGCTGTTGGGGACCCACTCTGCATCAAGTGCAGGGCCCAGGATGCTTTGCTTGGGGACCCCTCTGCTCTGGCTGGCGGTGCCGATCCTTCTCAGCACCATGGACCTTTCACCCGTACAGAGTTCTCCAGAAACAGCTGTGTGATGGGGTTGAAGGTCCCCGAGGCCCATGCACAGCTGTGCGAGGGACATGGGCACTGGATCACCAGCGTGGACCACGGGGAGGATCATACTTCTCCAGGCACCTCGCGGTCACGGGCAGCAAAGAGCCCACTGGTGTTCAGCTCGTGTGTCCATCTCAGGGTGTCCCAGTCGTGTCCCAGTCCCATCTACTATCTGGACAGGTCCCTCTCGGTCCCTGTGGAGCCACCTCAGCTGGCTGGCCCTGAGGTGCACAGATCCGTCCTGTCCCTCAACCTGAGCTGCAGTTCACACAGGCTGACACCAGATGGGGTAGATGACACAGAGAACCGAGAGCCTGGAAGCAGAGCCCTGAAGCCCGAGCTCCGGGAGGGAGACCAGGACCTCCTTGGCCCACGCTGGAACCTGGGTTTGCAAGGAAGTTTCTTGAAGGAAAACCCATCTTTGGGGCAGATGCGTTTCGGGAACTTGGAGGCTGGCAGGGGTCCTTGGAGAGGCTCTCCTTCGGAAAATGCAGAGGCGGGAACTAACCAGATCACCATGAGAAAACGGAAGGAGGACCAGGCGACTCGTTGTCCCACCCGTGGTCACAATCAGGCCAACCAACTGTCCATTCACATCCCAGGCTGGAGTTACACAGCAGGTGAGTGACGCTCCCATCCTCCCTGCCACCAAGGACAGACCCCTCCCCACTGTGGGTAATTGGTGTAATTGCCAAGGTGCTTAGTGAGTTTCTTCTAGGTCAGTTACTCCAAGAAGCAGTTCTCAGTAGTGGCTTCATCTGTTCCACTCAGAGCTGACCGTAGCTCCATATCGATGTCTGATTGCATAGATGTTCTTAGATGATGCTTCTGTAAATTATGAAAGGTCTTCCCACAAACTTGTTTCCATCAGTAGCTCCAGACCATATGTAATGAGTAGGAAACTCGCCCCAAGTGAAGTTCCTTTAGGCCCTTGTCGCTCCAGGGTAGGATGAGAAGAACCAAGGGCCATCTACTCGCGGGTGTCTTATCCCTCTGCTCTGAACATCTGCATGTCTGGAAGTGTCCAGGCTTCTGCGCTGTTTACTTTTCAGTTGGGTCGTTGATATTGATGGTTTGGCCTTAGAAACCTGGGCCACAAGGCTCCCATCATGGAGTATATATGTGAGAGTGTGAGCGTCTGTATGTGAGTGTGGATAGCAAGTATGGGATGTTTTCAAAAAGAGGCAAAATGAGGACTCTCCATACCAAACAGCAAAAGCAGCAGTTTTCTGTTCCCCTAGTTACGTTTTCTGGGGGCAAACTGGCCGGGATGTTTGCCTTTCTGCCATTGCCCAGGGCCAGGCAGAGTTCCCAGGGTCAGCTGTTTTGGGTACCCATCACCTTTCTAGGGAGATTGGAGTTGGGAGGTGGAGGGGGCCTTAATCAGTGGTCAGATTTCTTTTCTTCCCTGTGTATATTTCTGAGAAACTCTGGTTTATGAATTAATGACTTACCACTTGGGGAAAATATTTAAAGA
This sequence comes from Redunca redunca, assembly GCA_006410935.1. Lineage (NCBI taxonomy): Eukaryota > Metazoa > Chordata > Mammalia > Artiodactyla > Bovidae > Redunca > Redunca redunca. The sequence continues at coordinate 361,195 of SJYQ01000885.1, forward strand.
TAATAGTAGTAAAGCTGAGTAAAATGCATATGCAGCATACGCATGATAATTTTATGGCACAATTTTTGCCCATTAAAAGCTTTATTAATTAATAAAAATGACTGTAACACATTTTAAAGCTATAATGTGTGTAGAAATGTTAAATGATGTAATTAATTTTAACAAGCGTACATACATTGAATGCTCAGAGAATTTTAAGGCGATTTGACATGGCTTTCAGAACTGATGAGACTGTTGAATGCCTCAGAGCCTGGCAGACTTATTGCAACTAGGAAAATGTAAGCAGCCATCAGTGTTGCAAAGCTGGGCCTCACCTTGGTTTTTAAAAGACATTTCTCAAGCCAGCCATTTCTTCTTCCCTGTTGATGAAGATTCTGGAAGTATATGGCCTGTACTGTCGCACGCTTCCCTGTTGAAGCATACCCTCGTCTCTGTGCAGTGTCTCATGGTATGAAATCATAATTTAGATTTACAGCACTTTCAACAAAAGAGTCTTAAAAATCACTAGAGCCAGGACTCAAACATTTATCTCAGAGGAGCATGAACAAAGAAAATCCCCCCATCTTATTCTTGTCTTCGGCGCAGAGAAGGTTTTTGCTTGTGACTTTGTGAGATGACTGCTCCTGTAACTGGCTTTCTTAAGCAAAAAGTATGAGTTAATTTTTACCTCCCCTGAGCTGACCTCCCTCAGAATAGCTCTAATCCCGATGAGGCAGGTGTGAAGCGTTTGAAAGCCTCTAAACCGCCTGGCCCTGCTCTACCATTTGAGGAAGGAGAAGCTCATGGAGGCCAGATCACTTTCTTAGAGTTGCTCATCTATTATTTTGCAGCACATGGAACATGGAGAAGCCACACTAACTCTCTGAGCCTGTTTCCTCATCTGGGTAACTACAGAAGGGGTTGGATTTGGTATTCTGAAGCTTCCCTTAAGCTTTAACAAATTCTGTTCTTTTTGAGATGAAATCTATAAGGGAAAGAGGTTCCATGTGACTCTGGGCCCTCAGTCATAAAGTTCAAAGTTATAGAACCTTGGGCTCACTGGGACACATGTGTTCACATGTATAAATGCACACACACAGACACACATGCACACACACACAAACACATATCCCCGTGATATTTTGCTCTCTCACTCAGAAACTCATTTGCAATGGGATGCATTTCTTCCCAGTGACAAGAAAGCACTTCTTGTCCACGTGATGGGATTCTCACCTGAAATGTGTAAGCACAGCTCATCACAGACTCCAACTGCCACTGTCTGGCCTAGCGCAGTCAACACGAGTCTGCAAGGGTGAGCTCTCTGACCTTCAGTCTTGACAAAGCTTTTTAACCTTAATGCGAGTACTTGCCAACAGTGGTGATGCTCATTAAAACGCGAAGGAACTGTTTGTGTTTTTTTCATTTGAAACTGGAATCTTATCTGAGGCGTTCTTGACAGCCTCCTGTGGCTACACATGCTGTTAGTGGTCTTCCTACTTCATAGGTGAAGTATGGTTCACCTGTGGTTCATCAGAAGACTCTGATTCTTTGTATCTGAGGGATTCCAAAATATCAAATGAGCAGCATACTCACTAGCCGACTAGCATTCTGCTGCAGGAAGGTGCAGCCCTGGAGATCTGCACAAATGGGGGCAAGGCAATTTCAGCTCTAGTTATTAGGTCATCAGACAGACAGTCCTAAAAATTGTATTCTTTAAAGAGCCTCCAGGACACACACCCAGAAAGATTACTAAGATTAGAGAAAATGAGATGCTATCAAGTGCTTTGTGCAATGCAGATTGGCTGTGTCTGCCAGGACATGCATTTTTAACAGACCCAGGGGGCACTTGTTCTCTTTTCAGAGGCTGAGGGCTTGGTAACAGGTTCCCTCTTTGTTCATTTCCTCAGGTCCTGTAAGTTTGTTACTTCTCCACTGTTAGAAGTATCCTGCTGGCACCTGGTAGGTGGGCATTCAACAAATCCCGGCATCTACTGGTAGAGAATTCTACCGTCACCACCATCCCACCATCACCATCCTATCAATACCTACAACACACACTGTGGGAATCCTAGAGGCTAAGCCCTGGGCTATATGCATCGTATTCATTACTTTGAATCATTCAAATCCTTCTATAAAGAGGATATCATCATTCCTATTTTGCAGAAAAGACAGACAAGGCTTGAATGTTAAGTAACTTGCCTGAGCCCACCTGGCCAGGAGGTGCCAGAGCTGAGCTCAGTCCTCTGTGTTTGGCTCTGGCTGTGCCATCCTCAGTGATAGCACAGAACAGATCAAGTTAGGAAGGTGGGGACTCTCTCAGTGGTGGCCCATGTCCATTACCCGTGTCCAAGGTGATGCTCAAACACTGCTCCTGGGTGTATAAATAAGACCAGCATTTGGTGCCCAGTTACCCTGGTAGAATCTGTTAGGAATGAGCAGCACAGTTAATTTCTAGCTAAATGTAACAAGCCATGCCATTGACACAGTTAAAACTTACTGGCTCAGACGTCCTTCCTAGCCTGAGATCTGTTCTCCTGGCGTTCTGCGGGACATCCAGGTTGACCTGGGCGTTTCTCTCCTCACCGGGTGTTGCATGCCTAAGCCAGTATTGAGTTCCATACATTACTTATTGCCAGTTTCATTTCCCATCCGTGGTCTAGATCTGAAGCTTTCTGCTGTGCCTGAGACACCCAAGTAGATGAGCCAGAGCCACCTGGTTCTATTTCGATGCTTGTGGAGAAGACCTTGTTGAGTGGACACCATCTGCCAACATGCTGGCGTGTTCTAGGTGGATACCGACCTTCTAGGTGGACGCGCCGTCTTAGAATGGCTGTGGTGGCGTTGGCCTGAGAAGTCCTCAGTTTGCATTTAGTCAGAAGACTAAGAAACTCAGCATCCCTTCTGTGACCTGCAGTCACTAGTGGCCAAAGCTGGGAGTGACTGGAGAGGGAGGAACCCCTTCCAGGTCACATGAGGAGAGCTGTGTTTACTGGCGTTCTGACGCGGTGATCTAATGCATTTGTAGCAGTGAGGTTTACCTTATGAAGAAACCACTTCCACCATTCAAGGGGAGGCTACATGACACTGTGTGTGTACATGCCAGGTCTACCAGAGAGGCCTGCATCACACTCAGCTCTCAAGCCCATGAAGACTTCTTGCTAGAAATGCCAGAAGACATTTGAGGAAGAACCCTTGTTTTACAACTGTGCTTTTTTCTTAAATGATCTAGAACTGGGGTTGGCAAACATTTTTTTTTTTTTTTTTTTCTTTTTGGAAAGGGCCAGGTAGCAAGTATAGGCTTTGCTGGTCATGTTGTCTCTATAGCAGCTACTCAGCTCTGCCATCGTAGAATGAAAGCAGCTTCAGACAATGTGTAAATAGATAAGCATGACTCTGTTCCAATAAAACTTTATTGACAAAAGCTAGCAGTGGGCCAGATTTGACTTGCCAGCTATAATTTGCCTGCTTCTTATTGTCTATTCTCCAAGACAAAGTTTACTCTGTTGGCCATTATTCCATGTTGGAGTCTGTGGAAATCCAGCTCTCTCTGAGATGGTCATGAATGGGCACTTATTGCTAGGTGCTCTTGGAGTGGCACTCACAGATGGGGTTGTTGATGGGCTTAGAATATGAATGTTCTGTGATACAGTCAGAATGAAAGCCTCAGGGGGCTCTGAACTTGGGGTGGCTTTCAGAGTTACTCTGGGGGCAAGGGGACAGGGCCTCAGTCCTGGAAAGGGGGTTGACCTTTGGTGAGCCTTCCGATTGCCATAGTTACGCTGAACTTACGAGAACTGTCTTTCTGCAGGACCCCAGCAGCAGTGGGGGACCGCATCCTTCATCCCAGAGGAGAGGATCTGAGTGCATCCCAGCTGGCCTGTCTGAAGTTTAATCATTTTCTCCTCTCTGTGGCCTCATAATTCTCTAAAACAACTCGAGGATCTTTCAGGGCTGGACCTGGGGCAGTGAGGGTAGGGGAGTGGGGTATGGATCTTAGCACCTGTTTGAAGAAATCCTTCTTTCCCACCCTGGACCATTTTTGTTTGGGTTTTTCTATCTCTTTCTTTGGTTGTTTTTTAATCAGTTCAGTTCAGTCGCTCAGTCGTGTCCGACTCTTTGTGACCCCATGAATCGCAGCACGCCAGGCCTCCCTGTCCATCACCAACTCCCGGAGTTCACTCAGACTCACGTCCATCGAGTCGGTGATGCCATCCAGCCATCTCATCCTCTGTCATCCCCTTCTCCTCCTGCCCCCAATCCCTCTTAGCATCAGAGTCTTTTCCAATGAATCAACTCTTCGCATGAGGTGGCCAAAGTACTGGAGTTTCAGCTTCAGCATCATTCCTTCCAAAGAAATCCCAGGATTGATCTCCTTCAGAATGGACTGGTTGGATCTCCTTGCAGTCCAAGGGACTCTCAAGAGTCTTCTCCAACACCACAGTTCAAACGCATCAATTCTTTGGCGCTCAGCCTTCTTCACAGTCCAAATCTCACATCCATACATGACCACAGGAAAAACCATAGCCTTGACTAGACGGACCTTAGTCGGCAAGGTAATGTCTCTGCTTTTGAATATACTATCTAGGTTGGTCATAACTTTTCTTCCAAGGAGTAAGCGTCTTTTAATTTCATGGCTGCAGTCACCATCTGTAGTGATTTTGGAGCCCCCCAAAATTTTAATAGGATCTCCAAAAAACCTAAGCCCTTTGGGTTACTCAAGCGGATCTGCTCTTCACTGCCCCACTCCCCAGAGGCACTTGCTTCTCATTTTGCCCTCTCTGCCTTCTCCCTGCCATTCCCTTTGCTTAGGAAAGCCCTCTTTCTCTCATCACTGATGCTGATTTCCTCAAAACCTTTCTTGGAATGCCTTCTTGGGGTGTAGCTTCCATTTGGGAAAGCGCTCACTCTTCCTAACTGATCCTGCTACTGACATTCACTCAACAAATGTATACTGAACAGTGGAGCTGAGAGCAGTGACTTGGGCACAGGGTGGCAGGGGTGCTGAGAAGCGGTCAAGTTCAGGGGCTGTTATGCCAAGGATGGGATGGGAGGGCAGTGCCCTCGGTGGCTGGAAGTGCCCGCAGGATGCGTCTAACCCTCTGCAGAGTCCTGAGGCTCTTCGCCTCTGAGCTTCTCAACCAGAGGGCAAGCCTTGCACCCTACTGCCCAGCGCCTGGCCAGCTCTCACCCGGGGACCGCACGCCCTCCTGCCGTGGTGGGGGGTGGCTGAGGACCAGGTGTGCGATCTTAGGACGGTGCCTGCTTGCTGGGAAGCAGTAAGAGGAGACTTGAGAAGAATGAGATTTCACATTTTGTGTTATCATTCATAGCAAGAGCAGCTAGGGAGTCTTAGAATCCGCTGACAAATGGACAATGAAACAGGCCTTCTGGTGTGCAGCAACAGCTGAGAGCAGGAAGAGAAACCTCAGCCCGGGACTGAACCAGCTCTTGGCCTGTCCTTGTAAATCGTTTCACTGGGACCCTGTTGCTTGCTCTCTGAGTCTTTGCACACCAAGGACTGCAGCACGACAGACTTCTCTGTTCTTCCCTATCTCCCGGCCTTTGCTGAGATTCATGTCCTTTGAGTTGGAGATGCTGTCTAACCATCTCATCCTCGCCACCCCTCCCTTCTCCTTTTGCCTTCAACCTTTACCAGGATCAGAGTCTTTTCCAACAAGTCAGCTCTTCACATCAGGTGGCCAAAGTATTGGAGCGTCAGCATCAGCCCTTCCAACAAGTATTCAGGGTTGATTTCCTTTAGGAGGGACTGGTTTGATCCCCTTGCTGTACGAGGGGGTCTTCTCCAGCACCCCTGGGACACAGCCATGGCTGCCCCTTCACACTCTGTTCTGTGGCTGTGTTGCACTGCCCAGTGGTGTTGGGTGGCTGGGACAGAGACTGACCCACAAAGCTTGTGGTATTTACCACTGAGTCTTTACAGAAAAGGTGCGCCAGCCCCTCTCAAGGGCGCGGCAGGTCTCCTCCCCTCAGAGTCTCCGTGTCTTTATCTGTGAACGAGAGACACAGACCAGCTCTCTCTTGAGCTCCCCTCTCCTAGGATGTGAACTTATGCATTCTCCTGGCTCTGGTTTTCTGTCAGAGTAGCTGTTCAGACACGTCTGGTTGTCAGGTTGGAGAGATACTCAGGGTCAAAGGGCAAAGCTCTCTCCTGGTGACCTCGCTTACTCTGGGGTCTTCTCTGCCTCTCTCACCCATCCCTGTCTGGCTTCCTCTGATTCTTTCCTCCCCCTCCCCAGAGGTATGCCCTCGCTGAGGCTCATCCTTGGTACGCGGCTCTCCTGCCTCTTTACACATCAGCAGCAAAATTAGGTACTTGCGTGCCAACCCCCCATCCTTGATAAGTGGCTGGGATGTGTGTCCAGCCCTGGCACCTCCTGGCGGTGCCAGACCAGACCCCCATCTAGAAAACCTTCCCTCCCTCCCGTGGGGGCCATGAGCAAGCCTTCCGTTCCACAGAGCGGACAGGAAACCCAGGCATGGTCAGCTCACCACGCAGGTTACACTCTGCTGGGGACACAGACATCCAACGATACCCCTAAATATGTATGTCATCATAGATTGTGGTCGGTGAGGAGAGGACCGTGAGAGAGTAACAAGGAAGGTTTCATTTAGAAGAGGGGACTCACCAAGATGATCTTTCTGAGGAAGGGACTTTTTTATTTTTACAATTTTATTGGAGAATCGTTGATTTGCAGTGTCGTGTTAGCTTCAAGCGTTCAGCAAAGGGATTCAGGTATACGTACACATTCACTCTTCCCTTTTCAGACGGTTTTCCCATGTTGTGTATTACAGAGTGTTGAGTAGAGTTCCCTGCGCTCTGCAGGAGGTCCTCGGTGGTTTCCTATTTTATATGCAGGAATGTGTGTATGTGGTTCTTTTTCTATAAAGATTTTTGATGTGGATCATTTTTAAAGACTTCATTGAATTTGTTCCAATACTGCTTGTTTCAAGTTTTGGTTTTCTGGTATGTGGGACCTTGTCTCCCTGACCAGGGATCAAACCCTCACCCCTTGCATTGGAAGGCAAAGTCTTAACCCCTGGACTACCAGGGAAGTCCCTGTATGTGATTCTTGAGAAGCGTATACATGAGATCCCCCCTACCCCATTCACAGCCTCCCTTGCTCTCAACATCTACCAACAGTGTGATGCATCACTACAACTGATGAACCTACATTGATACATCATTGCCACCCAAAGTCCATAGCTTTTATTAGGGTTCACTCCTGCTGTGGACCTCCGATGAGTTTGGAAAAAAAAATATAATGACATGGATCATATAGAATAGTCTCACTGCCCCCCAAAATTCTCTGTGTTCCCTGTATTCATCCTTCCTCACCCAAACTTTGGCAACCATTGATCCTTTTACTGACTCCATAATTTTGCCTTTTCCAAAATGCCATATACTTGGAATCATACTATATGCAGCCTTTTCAAATTGGCTTCTTCCACTTAATAATAGGCATTTAAAACCCCTCCATGTCTTTCCATTGTACTTCCATTTCATTTGAAGTATGAATAATATTCCATTGTCTGGATGGACCACATTTTATTAATCTATTGACCTAAACGAGGACATCTTGATTGCTTCCAAGTTTTTGGCAATTATGAATGAAGCTGCTATAAACATCCATGTATAGTTTTTTGTGCAAACATAAGTTTTCAACTCCTTTGGGAAATACCAAGAAATATGATTGCCGGATCATATGGTAAGAGTATGTCTGGTTTTGTAAGAACCTGCCAAACTGTCTTCCAAAGTGGCTGCACCATTTTGCATTCTCACCAGTAATGAATGAGCGTTCTGGTAACTCGATATCCTTGCCAGCATTTGGTGGTGTCAGTGTTCTGGATTGTGACTGTTCTGACAGTTGCGTAGTGTGTTTCCTTGTTGTAATTTGCAATTCCCTGGTAATATATGACGACCATCTTTCCATATGCTTATTTTCCATCTGTGTGTCTTCTTTGGTGATGTGTCTATAAAAGTTTTGGTCTGTTTTTTCATTTGAGTTGTTTGCTTTCTGACAGTTAAATTTTAAGAGTGCTTCACACATGTTGAATAACAGGGGAGGAGCTTGTCCACATGGAGAGAATGTGAGGAGGCGCAGGAGGCCCCAGGCGCCATGAGGACAGGTTTTGGCTGAAGTGTCAGTGGGACATGCAGGTACAAACTGCAAGCGGATAGTTGGACCCATGAATCCAGAGCCAAGAACAGTGTTCCGGGATGGAGTTATGGTTGGGGGGATGTTCTCCCTAGAGTTGATGTTTTATGCCGCAGCAGTGTTTGAGGGCATCTAGGAAAAGAGAAGGATAGGCGGCAACAGGGGTCTGGGCAGCTACGGTGAAGGTCTGGCAAGAGCCGCCGTTTCAGCTCCACACGAGTACGACAGTCACCAAGGCCCCTCTCTTATTTCTGTGGTCTTGCTGTGTGTCCTGCGCTGTTCCAGATACTTCGTGGGTTTTAATCTAGTTACTCCTCCCTGAAAGTTTGCAGGAAAGGTACACCAATTACCTTCGTTTTCCAGGAATGCACAGCTACCTGGGTGGGGCGCTCATGCCTCTGGCTGTGTTCCATGGCCTCTGATGGCATGTCCCAGACCGCTGTGGCCGCCTGTCTGCTCAGATTTCTTCCTGCTCTTGGTAAGGGCCCCCTCACCTCCTGGCTCCCAGGCTTACGGGTTAGTGTCAACTTTGCTTCCTCCCTCTTCCTTGCTTCCACATTAAAGAAAAGTGGAAAGTAGAGAGTCTCTGACGCCCATCCCTTTTCCTCCCTGGCCACAGCCACTCTCCGCACTCAAACCTTTATTATCTTCATGAAATGTCTGTGCACCAGGAGATTTACTTTCCTGACTATAATACATTATAGGCAACTATGAATAACAAAGAGCAAAATAAAAAGCTCGGTACCCTTAAGTAATCACGTTTCACATTTTGGTGTCTTGTCTTCCATTCTCTTCCTATGCATGTCTGTTTTTTGCTCACAAATGGCTGAGATCCTGCTGCATATGTAATTTCCTTCTGGGTCTCTGCCACTCAATGCTGTATCATAAATTTTCCCTGATATTAACAGGACTTTATGAAGAGAGCCTTCACTGACTATGCAGTGGTGTGCTTTATGGATATATCGTAGTTTAACTAGTTCTTCATTGTTGGTCCTTAATGTAGTTACTCGTTTTTCACTTTTTGGAGTAATACTGAAGTGAACACTGGGCTTATAAGGCTTTCTGTGTGCTGAGTTACTTCCCTTCGAAAAAAATACCCTTGAAATGGAATGTCTATCAGAGAGTACCAGCCTTTTTAAGGTACTTGACACATACGCCAATTTAGACTCCGAGAGAAGCCTAGGCAAGTGCCTTTCTGGACATGCTTGGCCAAGATTAGGTATTAATTTGCAAATTCTCCCAAATTTCCAATTGAAAAAATGCTGCTCTGTTGAGATCTGGGCTGGTGTTTCCATGGTCGCTAGTAAGAGGGAACATTTTGCTTTGTGGTTCCTGCTTCTCACCATGACCTTGACCATAGCTGACTCAGTGCCCCCCACCCCAGTGTTGCCTTCCGTCTCTCCTCCTCAGCAGTGTCAGCATTTGGGGCCCGATAATTCTCTGTTGTTGGGGCTGTCTGTGCCCTGCAGGATGTTTAACAGCATCCCTAGCCTTACCCACGAGATGCCAATAGACACCCCCCGCCCTCAGTGGTGACAAGCACAGATGTCTCCAGAATGTATTTGGGTTGGGGAAGAAATGACAGAATCATCCTTGGTGGAGAACCCCAGACCTGCTCTGTGTCCAGCCTCCCTATAGCCCACCAGTACTGGGGACCACCTGCTTGGCAATCCTCATGGCTCACCAGACCGTGACATAGCCTCAGGGCATCTTCCCCATTCCGCCTCTTCAGGACTCAACTCCCAAGAATTCAGTTGCCTTTTAATGTCATGTATTTGCTGTGTCTTGGGGGCCATTTTTCTTCTTCTAGAAACTACTGTCCTGGAGGTCAGAATCCAAGTCCAAGTTAATGGCAGTGATCCCTCCATTCCCAGCAGTGAGCCATGGAGCCCAGCACATGTGCTCAGGACCTGGCAGAGGACAGGCCATTCTGATGACCCAACAAAGCCTTGCTGATGTCAGAGTCACTTAAAAGCTTGCTGCCTTTTCTTCTTGATCACCTCTCCCTGTGATCATATCCCAAACCTCTCTGGCCAGGAAAGGGTGGCGAGCCATGTAAGATTCACGGTCCAGAGGTAGGTTGTGAACATAAAGTGAAAGCCTTCCTGCTTTGTTTTAAAATGGAGGGGGAAAATTCTCAAAATATTGTCTCTCTCCAAGAACTTAGTAAGAATAATCAAATTTTGTTCATGGGAGAACTTTATTATCCTTCAGATGGTCAAATGTAAAAAAAAATAGAAAATGCATGAACAATATTAAAAATATTTTGAAGGTTTTTTGGGGTGGGGGTTTATTTCCATTTATTACTTTGGTAAGGCTTGGTGAGATTTTCCCTATAATCTGACGTTCAGAACGTTCCCCAGAGTCTATCTGGTCTCTAAAGTTTGCTCATGTCAGCCACCCTAGCTGTCTCTGTGGAGAAAAAGGGTTTGTGCGTGTGTGTGTGTGTGTTTCCTTCTTTCTGAATAACCCCCTCAATTATACAATAGGTTGTGTCCCATGTTGCCTAGGAAATGCTCATTCTCATGGGCCACTTGCTCGGGTCTGCCTGAGATAGATTAAGAGAAAAGGATTCAAGGGCCGTGGGCGCATGCTAAGTCACTTGAGTTGTGTCCCACTCTGCAATGCTAGGGACTGTAGCCCACCAGGATCCTCAGTCCGGGGGATCCTCCAAGCAAGAATGCTGGAGTGGGTTGCCATTCCCTCCTCCAGGGGATCTTCCTGACCCAGGGGTCAAACCACATCTCTTGTGTCTCCTGTATTGGCAGGCGGATTCTTTACCATGAGGGCCACCTGGGAAGCCCCAAGGCCCGCAGCTGACTGATAGGATAATTGTCTGCTCTTTGAAATAGAAATCTGCAGATCAACCCTCTCTACATGGTTGAGAAGCAGTGATAGGGTCACTTGGCAGAAGCCCCATGAATTTGGGAATGAGACCCACCTGAGTTTCTTTCGGTTGGTTTCTGGCCTTGCGTCCTCAGTGAGGTCATTTACATGAAGAGCGCTGGGCTGTGTGGTGGATGGTGGGAACTCAGTACACTTCATTATCATCACCAGGCTTTGTTACCATCTGGGCTGTCTGCAGGAAATCAACTGAGATGTGGTCTTGGAAAGAGGACGTGGTCACAACATTCTATAAGGAAAAGCATTCCAGATATAGACCACCCTGAGAACAACCAGGGAAATGCAAGAAATAGGTGGTATGAAACCTTTGGGGCCTGTTCAACTGATAAATGACTCTGATGAAAGGTAGAGGCTTATCTATGTTTTGAGTATCGATGGACCATACTTAGGTGATTTCGTTCAGATGGCCTGTGTACAGAGTGAGCAAATGACTTTGAGGTCCTGCAGCGTCCTGTCCTGCACCTGCATAAATATATGTGCATGTACCAAGTGACCCGCCTCAGTTCAGAAGTGGAAGCAAAGGAGCTGTGGAAAGTGGAGCGTCAGAGCCCGGGCAGCAGAGTTTGGGAGAAGTGGTCCAAAAAAGACACTGAACATCACAGGGCTGTGCATTCGGGAGCTAGAGCTGAGCGAGACCTCAGGGAGAATTTGTGACGAGGTAATGGATCGTGGCAAAGCCTGCTCTGATTTTCTCAGCCACAAGATCTGTCTCAGCTGTTGGGACTGCTGGTCACACCGTGGTGTCTCCCCAGGTCTAAAACCATCCATGAAAATACGCCTTAGAAAAAGGTGTGCATTTCAACTCCATTGCTTCTGTAAAGTTTTTGCCCCCCCTTATAGAAAACATAAAAAAGTGTACGCATTGTAAAAATTAAAATGTTGACAAGCAAAAGGAGGAAAGTAAAAACCAACCATACCACCACTACCCTCGGATAAACATCATTGTTAATATTTTAGTTGGATCATCTCATCTATGCAACAGACTTAAAAAAAAATTTTCTTTCCTTTTCTTAACAGAGGATCATGCAAAACATCATTTTAGAGGTTGCTTTTTCTCAGCAATTAACTGTCAAGTTTCCTTTCATGTCCTACATATTCCTCTATTAATCATTTAATAGCTGCCAAGGCTTCTGTTGTAAGGATTTACCTAAGCTATTTTTTGAAAAATCTTCCTGTTAGATAGATTGTTTTCATTTTTGCCTGTTTATAACAGTGTGTTGATAAATGTCCTTGTACAGAAATTTTTGTGGGCATTTCATGTGATTTCTTTAAATCAGAGTCCTAGAATTTCTTGGTCAAAGGAAAGGCACAATTCTAAGGCTTTTTAATATTGATTTTCAAGTGATATTCTGTAACAGTTGTATCAAGCTACACTATCAGTACCTAAATAGTGGCTGCCTTGAACATCTGCAGGCATTGGGTATTAACATTACAAAACTTTCATGTGATTTTGATAAGTGAAAAATAATATTATATATATATTAATTTCTCAGATGGCACTAGTGGTAAAGAACCTTCCTGCCAATGCAGGAGACATAAGAAACGTGGGTTTGATCCCTGGGTTGGGAAGATCCCCTGGAGGAGAGCGTGGCAGCCCACCCACTCCAGTATTCTTGTCTGGAGAATCCCATGGACAGAGGCGCCTGGGGGGCTACAGTCCATGGGGCCACAGAGAGTCTGACATGACTGAAGTGACTTAGCGTGCATATTAATTTGTATTTTTTTTTAATGGAGATGTTAAACTTTCTCATGTATTTGTTACATATCTGTGTTTCTTCTTCTGTAAATTTCCTCTGTGTTTTCTTTGGTCATTTTTTTCTTCAGCCTTTTTTTCTTTTGAATCTTTATGTTAAATATATCCTTTGTATTTACATTTTAATGTTTATCATTGCTTTTTAAACTTTGGATTTTGAAATAATTTTAGGTTATCAGGAGAGTTCCAAAGATAGTACAAAGAGTGCCTATGAATCCTGTATATACAGCTTCTCCTTATAATCACAGGACTTTTTATCCAAGCCAGAGTTGCTCAGCCTTGGCACTGCTGACGTCTTGGGCTGGATGTTGCTTGGTTGCAGAGGGCTATCTTGTGTACTGAAGGATATTTAGCAGTGTCCCTGGCCTCTGCCCATGAGATGCTAGTTTACAAAGGCTCCCTACTTTACAAACAAAAACGTCTCCAGACATTGCTAAATGTTCCCTGGGGAGCAAAATCACTCGCATTTTGAGAATCGCTGAACTAAGCAATTCGTACTGCCACAGTGTTATTAACTAAACTACAGACTTTTTCAGGTTTCACCAGTTTTTCCACTAATGTCCTTTTTCTGTTCCAGGACCCCATCCAGGACACCACGTTGCATTTAGTCATCATGTCTGTTTATGGTAATTTTTGACATTCAGATGTTTTTATCTTCTTAATCCCTTCCCTTTTGTTCTCACTGACAGGGTTACAATGGCCTTTTCTAGGCCATTTCTTTCTAGCTCCTTTATTTAAATCTGTAATCCCTCTGAATGTATTTTCTCAGATGGGGTAAGGTTGGGATCTGTTTTTCATAAGTGGTTTGCCAGTTGTCTGTGGCTATTGATGGAACAAGCCATTATTTCTTTCCTGGTTGGAAACGCCAATCATTTATAGAATTTGGGTTTTATACAAGGATTTTCCTATCTTATGCAGTTGTTTTCTTCTAGAAATTTTCATGCCACTTGAATATTATATGACTTGCAAAAGCCATCTTACTAGCATCTATGGATTTGAACGATGGAGAATCTTTCAGATGCTCCTAAATTAAAATGTTAGCATTTCATGTATTGCATTACTGCAGAATTCAGGCAGTGAGACACTCTGGCTACCATTATACTTTTTTTTCAAATTTTAATTTTATATTTTAAAAATGCCCTCTCAATGTAATCCTACATTCTGCTTTTTAATTTTTGACTAGCTATATTGAGATATAATAGCTACATTGAGATATAATTTACATAAAGTGTACACATTTAATATATATGTCCATGTAACCAATACCACATTGATATGCAGAATATTTCTCTCACCTCAGAGAAACATTTGACTCCTTTTCAGTCAGCTTACTTCCTACCCCAGCTTCAAGAAATCACAGATTATTTTTTTCTGTTGTTATCCTAGAGTTTATATAAATTAAGGCAACTTGGATTTTCTTTGTATAAGATTTCTTTCACTCAGACTAATGCCTTTGAAATTCTTCCATGTCACTGTAAATATCTCTAATTTCTCTTTTCAGTATTTTGTAGTTTTTATTATAAAGATCTTTCACATATTTTGTTGAATGTATCCTTATTTATTTCATATTCTGAATGCTGCTATAAATGCATCACACTGATTTTTTACAAATTTAATTTCCAACATTGTTTAGCCACACATAATTGATATCTGCATGGTGACGTCAAGTGCTGCTGCTAAGTCGCTTCAGTTGTGTCCGACTCTGTGCGACCCCATAGACGGCAGCCCATCAGGCTCCCCCGTCCCTGGGATTCTCCAGGCAAGAACACTGGAGTGGGTTGCCATTTCCTTCTCCAATGCATGAGAGTGAAAAATGTGAAGTCGCTCAGTCGTGTCTGACCCTCAGCAACCCCATGGACTGCAGCAGCCTTCTAGGCTCCTCCATCCATGGGATTTTCCAGGGTGCATCCTTGCTAAAAGCACTTACTAACTGTAATACTGTTTTTTTTTGTAGATTCCTTAAGATTTTCTATGTGCATGATAATATTATGTATAAACAGAGTTTTACTTACTCTTTTTCCATCTTGATTCCTTTAATTCCTTCTTTTCTTGGCTGATTGCACTAAGACACAGTAAAATGTTGAATAAAAATAGAAGTGATGAAAGTGAACATCTTTGACTGTTTCCTGGTTAGCTGTAGGGACTGAATAGAGAAGATTTCATCTACCAGGTTGAAGAAGTTTCCTTTTATTCCTAATCTATTCTCTTTCTTTCTTCACTCTGATAAATATATATATAATACAAATATATATAATATATATATAATACATGTATAAATACATATAAATAAGTAAAATATATATAATACNCTTTCTTTCTTCACTCTGATAAATATATATATAATACAAATATATATAATATATATATAATACATGTATAAATACATATAAATAAGTAAAATATATATAATACAACACTCACCATTTTGATACTCTAGCTGTGTTCAGTTCCATGGCATTAAGTATATTCACTTTGTTTTGCAACCGTCACCCCCATTCATCCACAGACATGTTTTCATCTTGCAAAAATGAAGCCCCACATCCATTAAACATCGATCATGCGCACCCCCTACTCCCAGTCCTCAGGAACCACCGTGCCTATGAATTTCCCTTTTATAGGCACCTTGTATCGGTGGAATCCTAACAGTGTCTACCCTTTTGTGAGGCTTATTTCACTTAGCATCATGTCCTCAGGGTTCATCCGTGTTGTCTCATGAGTCAGAATTGGAAACCTTATTAAGGCTGGATCATATTCCATTGTATGGATAATGCTGTATTTTGTTCATCCCATCCATGTCTTGATGGGTACGTGGGTTGCTTCCACATTTTGGCTGATGTGAACAATGCTGCTACGAGCATAGGTGTACAAAAGTCTGAGTTTCTGCTTTGGATTCTTCTGGGTATCTACGCAGAAACAGAATTGCCGTTTAATTTTCTGAGGAACCGCCGTACTGGTTTCCACAGTGGTGCACCCTTTTATGTTCTCGCGAGACGGACAACTTCTCCATCTCCTTACCAACACATTTTGTTTTGTTTTTCTGTAATAGTCATCCTAACAGGTGAAAAGTGGTATCTCACTGTGGTTTTGATTTGCGTTTCCCTAGTGATCTAGCGATGTTGAACATCTTTTTATGTGCCTATTGGCCGTTCGTGTATCTTTTTTGAAGAAGTATCTTTTCAAATCCTTTGCCAATTTTAGTGTTGCTGGTGTCGTGGTGAAGTGTAGCTGTCTTCCAAATCCTTTGCCAATTTTCTATTCAGGATCTTCTGTTGTTTATTTCTATTCCTAAAGTGATAAAAGCTTTTTATCATGCATGGATGTTGAAACTGACGTAATTTTAACATACCTATTAAGATAATAATATAGTTTTTCTCCTTTATTTTGTAAGTATGGGGAATTATATGGATTTTCATATGTCAAATTACCTGTATACTTCTAGGTTAAACTCTATTTAGCCATGATGCACTATAATTTAAAAATAAATATATTGCTGAATTCTATTTGCTAATCTTTTAGGAAATTTTTTTTTCATTTATGCTCTTAAGGAATGTTGGCGTGCCATTTTCTTTTTTTGAAATGATTTTGGTTTTGATATCAGGAAAATACTAGCTTTATATAATAAACTGGTAACTAGGAAGTGTTCTCTATTTCTGAAAGAAATTTTGGAAGATGAACATTATTTCTTGAGTGGTTTGTAGAAATCAACAGTGAAGTCATTTTGGCTTGAAGTTTTCCTTGTGGGAACACTTTAATTATGAATTCAGTTCCTTTAATTGCTATATGACTAGTCAGGGTTTCTGTGGCTTCTTGAGTCTGGTAATTTGTGTCTTTCAAGGAATTTACCATTTCATCAAGTTGTTGAAATTATTGCCATAAAGTTGTTCATAATATTTTCTTATTATCCTGGGATGTGCATTGATGTGCCCACGTTTATTCCTGATACTGGGAATCTGTGTCTTTTTTCTTGATCAGTCTGCGTGGTTAGTCACTCAGCTGTGTCCAACACTTTGTGACCCAATGAACGAGAACCCACAAGGTTCCCCTGTCCATGGGACTTCTCAGGCAAGAATACTGGAATGGGCTGCTATTTCCTTCTCCAAGGGATCTTCCTGACCCAGGGATTGAACCCACCTCTCCTGTGTCTCCTGCGTTACAGGCAGATTCTTTACACATTCAGCCATCAGGGAAGACTTGTTCAGTCTAGCTAGATAGAGGTTTATCCATTTTATAGAATTTTTTCAAAGATCTAGGCTTTAGCCCATTCATGCTTCTTGGTTTTTGATTTTCTATTACACTGATTCTGCTTTTAGCTTTATTATCCCTATGTTTCTATTTGCTCTCCCTTGAATTTCTTCTTTTTAATTTTTTAGCCTAAGGGGGAAGCTTAGATTAAATGCTCATATCAAATGTTTATATATAATCAGTTCAAGATAAAAATTTCCTTCCAGTTTTGATATGTAATTTTTTTCATTCCATTCTAAATATTTTCTGCATTTACTCCAGTATTGTGTGTGCGTGTCCAGTCAGTCCAGTCACGTCCAATTCTTTGCAACCATATGGACTGTCGCTCACCAGGCTCCTCTGTCCATGGGATTCTCCAGGAAAGAATACTGGAGTTGGTTGCTGTGCCCTCCTTCAGGGGATCTTCCTGACCTAGGTATTGAACCCGTGTCTCCTGCATTACAGGAGTATTCTTTACCCCTGAGCCACTGGGAAAGCCCATACTCCAGTATCACTCTGTTTTAATTGTAGCTTCATGATAAGCTTAATATCTGACAGAGAAAGATTAGATTATGACCATTACTGTTTTGTTTTGGCTTTTTTTTTTTGCAAAATTTTATTAGCTACTTTATGTATTTATTTTAACTAGAAAATCTAGACCATTTATACTCATTTTGATTATTGATACATATGGGTTATTTATTTACATCATATTTTTTAGGTTTTCTATCTTTTTAACAGCCTTGTATTGAATTAGTTTTTTTCTCATTCTATTTTTTTCTCTGCTATTTGGAAATTATGCTATTTATTTTTTATCATTTCAGTTACCAGCTAGAAATTATAACATGTGAACCTAACAAAGCCAAAAGATGATGAGTATTTTTAATCATGTCCCAAACTGTTTATCCACTTAGAGCACTTTAGCTATCCATGACCCCAGACAGACACATCCCTTCTATTGCATGTTTTGGCTCCATCTTGCTTTGTTTCTGTGGCCCCTCCAAGTTGAATGTTACTTTCCTAAGATCAGTGCTTAGCTTTGCCTTATGCTTGCCACTTTTGTGCTCGCATTTCTTTGTGCATGTAGATCTTTGCTGTTGACAGCACTTTTCATCTTTCTTTACATCTTCATGGTGATACATCCACAGTGTAAGGATGGTCAACTCTCCCAGGTGTGTTTGGGAGTTGGGAAAAGCAGACATTCTAAAAACATCATCTTTTTACTGTGTTCTTGAAAGAAGACTTTTCATGGTATACAATTCTAATATTTACAATTATTTCCTCTCAGCCCTTTGAAAATATCATCTGAGTGCCTTAGGCTTGGACTGTAACGTGGAGACAGTAGCTGTAGGTCTAGTCGTCAGACCTGCGTACCTTTCCTTTGAGTTGTTTTTAAGGTCTTCTCTTTTGTTTGATGCTACACTTCATTATGATGTTTCCAGATGTGGGTTTTCTCTTTGGTTATTGTACTCCATGAATCTGATGGTTCTTTTCCATAGTTGTGGAGATGTCCCAGTCATGTCCGGATTTCCTCTCCTCCATTTCTCCCATTTTCTCCTTTCCATTCTGATCAGATTATTTCCCGCTGTCTTGTTCCATCCCCCTTCCTCATCACCTATCTTTCACACTTTCTATTTGCTGGACTCCTGACAACACATTCAGTAACCTTTTTTAGGTTTGTATTCTACTTCTCTCATTGTGCTTTCAGCTCTACCTGTGTTCATCAGAGTTTTGAATCTCAATAGCTGTATTTTTGACATCATTTCTTCAAAATCACTCTCAAGCTTTGTAGTCTCTTGTCCTTCATAATTCTGATTAGCTCTTTTATTCCTTGAAACATGCCATGATTTCATGTCCTGTAATCTGGTATTTCTAGTGTCTACAGTATCTGTATAATCAAGCTCATCTGCTGACCCATGCTTATGGTGACTGTTGCTAGGATCTGTTGTGATTTCTGATTCACATGTTAGTACATTGTTGCTGTGGACCTGAGCTCATGCCCACTGGGACTTTATCTGTGGACATTCTGAGTCCTAGGTGGAGGAGAGTTCCTCAAGAGACTTCCATGCCCTCTAAAGTGCACTCACATGACGCTGCCTTTCAGCCGTAGCTGCTCACATGAGATATGTTGTGTGCATCTGGCCCCGAGGCTGTGATAGTGAATGGAGCATCTATGCGGTGTCTAGTACCACACTCTCGTTTCCTTCACTCTATTTGTCCTCAGATCCAGAGCTCCAGATGACCAGCAACCAGCAGTTGCCTTTAGAGCAGCTGGATTTGTTCCCTACCTGAGCTCTGAAGCCTTTCTTTACTGTTCTACAAGCTGAGCTATATGGGTAAATATGTATTTATGTTTGTGTCCAAGATTTTTAGTTGTTTTTGGCTATGTATTTATGTAATATGTACCATATTATAGGAAATAAAAGATCTCATTCCTTTATTTTTTTTCTAGTAGAATTTTGTTAAGTTGGTCATCCATAAAAAATAATTTTAGGATTTTGGAGCAGGAGCTGCAATAATTAAATCTATAAATTAATGGTTATTATTGCAATACTAGTTTCCTATATTGAATGTCTCTTCATTTATACAAGTAGACTTAAATGGTATCTGTTCTTCAAGTTTTGTTGTTGTTGACTTCTTAACCTTTTTCTAACATTATAGGTTTTATTTAGGTATGAATCAGAAGACCTATTTTCTATGCTATTAAAACCTCTCTGTGAGCATATGAGATAACTGTCTAACATTCAGATCATGTGGTGACGTAAATTTTAAACAATTAACATTGGGCATTTAGTTTCCTAATTTTCACCATGATACTTAATGTATGATACTTATGTACAAATAATACTTAATGTATGTTTGTGTGTGTACAGTTTTGACCACACTGCTTGTATTCTTAAGCTGTGCTCCTGGAAGGAAAATCATTGGCTAAATGATTTGAAATTATGAATTGAGTGTTTATGCAGTGTCTAGTCCCACATTCTCAGGGGCCAGGTTTTGTCTCCTTCACTCTATTTGTCCTCAGATCAGAGCTCTAGATGACCTAGAGCTCACATTCCTAGAAGCAGAATCACTGGGTAAATGACTTGAAATTCTTTGTGGCCTTTGATTCTATATTGCCAACTATTTACAAAAATGTTGCTGCGGTGTGTGCTGCCAGGGGCTTTGCAGGAGAGTTTCTGTCTGCTTATTTTCTCTCTAGAATGGAATACATAGATCTTTACCCTTTGCCTGTTTGATAGGTGAAAGTATCTTCTTCTCGACTAATTTCAAATTGCAAGACAGAAGTACAGTAGGCCCTGAACTGAGCAGATCCACCTGTATGGAGATTTTTTCGATACGAAATACTACAGCATTACACGGTCCGTTGTTGGTTGATTCTGCGCGTGTGGAGCAGCTGTGTGGAGCGCTGACTGTAAAGTTACGAGGTTTCGATGTCAGTGCCCCTAACGCCCCGTACTGCTCAAGGTCAACTGTATCTGCTTGTTTATTGGCTGTGTGCATTTCCTGCCTTGGAGATTGTCTTCTGTTCCATCTTCCCTTCTGCTCTTTGAGCGGTAGGTTTTTCCCAGGAGTCTTTAATGCACTGTCTAATGTCACTAGGGGCCTTGATGGTTAGCCGTCCCCATTTGGGCCTCTGCATCCTGAGCCCTAAGTCATTTTGAACTTCACTTGACATTCCCTCTCCTGCATTCTGACTTTTATTGTCTTTCGAGAATTGAAGTTGTTACGACCGCACAAAATAATGATGGGTCTAGAGGGGACTGGCAGGCTCATGGAGAAAGCTTAAATGTAACTTTAACACATTTTGTTAAAGTTTTGCTGCAAATACACTTGCTGTACTCTGCACTACTGGTGATGCAGGGAAGAGAAAAGCAGCTTCCTCCCCAGTTACACTGGCTAATGAGACAGGGAAATGCAAAATGAGGCAGAGTCAGGCTGCAGGTGCGACCCACAGTCCGTGCTGAGCCTGCAGAGTGGGAGGGGCTGGTCTCCAGTGAGGGCACTGGTGAAGTTCCAGGGAAAAGTTGACATTGATCAGATGGAGCCCGGGAGAGGTACAGACGAGAAGAGTATCTTGGAGAATGACAAACAGAATGTGTGTCTGGATCCCTGGAGGTTGAAGGGTTGCAAACAGGATACGGGGATGGAGAAGCAGTTCAGAACCCAGTGTGGAGAGCACGTGTGTGCGTGCCTACATGCTAAGTCAGTTCAGTTGTGTCCGACTCGTTGCGACCCCATGGACTGTAGCCCACCAGGCTCCTCTGTCCATGAAATTCTCCAGGCAAGAATACTGGAGTGGGTTGTCATTTCCTTCTCCAGGGGATCTTCCTGACCTAGGGATCAAACCCAGGTCTCCTGCACTGGAGGCAGATTCTTTACTATCTGAGCCACCAGGGAAGCCTGTGGAGGGAGATCCATAGCAAAGCTTTCAGTCTTGCTTCTGGGGCACCATGGAGCTCTCCGGGGCTACGAGGAATGAGGTGATTGGTATGAAAGCCATGTTCACGAAGCTAATGTGAAAACCTCATTCTGAAGACATAGTCCTATTTTCTTAGGGTTTCCTTACAGAAAGACACCCGTTGATCTCAAATCACAAGCTGAAAGTAGGCGTGTACCTTGAGACAACTTTGACAGACTAAAATATTGCTGATCACGGCAGGCTCAGGTCCATGCTTGCCAATGAGTTTTCTGCTCTTCTCCCGAGCATCAGTCCAGGTAGCACACGGGCACTGAGTCCAGGACTAGTAGAGAAAGGATTGGAAAAGAATTTTTAATATGATGTAATTGGATGTGAATTGTTAATTACATTATAAAACTTAAAGCACAAAACTTATCTCTGCTGCTGAGTTGGATTAGCTTCTCAACCAAAAGAAATTAGGCTGCAAGTCAAGAGACTAGCAAAGACCAGCATGCTAAGTGTGCTAGGCCATACTTCACTGGGGCTTCCCCTGCCAAGCACGAGATGCTCTTCCTTTAATTCCGTGTGACTCCCAGCTGTCCTGGCCTCGTGCAAAACCTGCTGGCCACATGCCTATCAGCATGGTGAACAGTCTTGGTTTTTAAAAGATTTATTTAATATCAGCTTCATTGGAGCATAAGCCATTTAGCTGTCTTGCATTGTGTTACTTCAGTCAGCAATATCTTCCAGACAGTAACCTTAAAATGCATCAAATTTCTGAATGTTGCCTGTTGTTAAGTACTGTTCAGCAGGAGTGCCTAATATCACAGGTGCAGGAAACTTAAAATTAAGGGTTTCCCAAACCAAACTCAGTTCTTAACTCCTTTTCCAGCAGAGAAACTTCCCTTTAAAATTTGGTATAATTTTTCTTGCAAGGAAATGCACACCCCGCCTCCCTTCTAATCTCAGACAAAGTCTGACCATCTTGCTCTCCCTGGTGACGCATCAGGGTTTGCTGTCTGGTCTAAGTGGCCTGGAAAGCTGATCTGCTCGTTCCTTTCTGAAAATTGCCCTCACCTGATTAGTCTGGTGGTCATGTCAGAAATGGAAAATGTCTAATTTCAAATCCAGGGGAAAGCCATAGCGACGACCCCCAACTATTCAGGAAGTAAATGATTTCAGTCAAAGTGTAATTGAGCTCTTTGCTTCTCTGTCTCCTGTTTTCTGTCCACCTGGCTTTTGTCTGGTTTTCTATCCATCTGCACTTCTGCTAAGACAGCCTGCAGAGAGTGTGAACATGGAACTGGTCAAATTTGCCACTTTTAGTTTGCAAACGTTTTGGAAAAGAAAGGGGCATGAACTGATGCCCGTAGTGAAATGGTTCTAGAGGGAGCTGTACACCTGACTGCTTGCTGATGTCCAGCCTCCACTGGCCTGGGATGCCCACACCCAGTATTCCCGCTTCCCTCCTTGTCACTTCAGGCTAAACTGATATTCGGCGTCTGATGATATGATGGCCCAGTTAAGACAAGCGAGTTTTCCAGCACCTTCCTGGTCAGGGTGGATGATTTAGAAAACAAAGGGCCAGAAGAGTAAGAAATGGCCTGCTTTTCAGGCCATTGAAATTGAGAGAACTCAGGCTCCTCTAAAATAACCTTTTCATTATTGTAAGAGTGAGGATGGATGTACCCTCAAGTTTAAGGCATTTAACCTTCTGTCCCAAAGTCCCCAACTTGTTTCTGCCTTTGCTTAGGTTATACCTGACCACAGGAGGCACCTAAGAAATACCTGTGAATTATTAAGTTAATGTTCACCCCTAAAAGCTGTCAAAATTTCCCTGATGATATTTTTGGGTAGAGATTTTGTATCTCATTATTATTATCTTGTAGGCAAGTGAGACTTCAGGATATTAGCAGGCTTCTCACAGGCTAAAAGCCCTGAAGACACGCACCGTCAGTTACATGATGGTGCGTCACCTGACAAACGGTTCTTGCGGGGCAGGGTGTCACCTGGCACTGCAGCAGGCAAAGCGCGGCCTTTGCTCTCGTGGAGCTCACTGTTGAGTGGCTGACAGAGGTGGGCGACAAAGAGAAGCATTAACATGAGAGACTTCAGGTGGGGATAGAGCTTTAGCACAGCGTTAGAATCAGGTGATGGGATTGAGTTGGCCACTTGCTGGCTTCTTAGAGGGGTCTGGAAGGTATCTCTGAGCAAAGGCATTTCAGCCAAGATCTCCGTGATGATGAGGAGCCCACCCTGTGAAGGTAGAAAGGAGGAGCATTTCTAGACAAAAGGAGCGACTGGTGAGAAGCCCTTAATGTGATAAAGGATGGAATAGGTACATTCAAGGGACAAGGCTAAAACCAGTGGGGCTGGGATGGGCAGGGGGCAAAGAGAGAGGCCAGTGGAGGGGTCATGTGAGCTCAAAGAGATGGGCAGACCACATGGGGAGGAGTCTGAGACGTATTTTAGGTGCGGTGGAAAGCCACGGGCGAGATTTAAGCAGAGGAGTGTCATGATCTGAGTTACAGTTTCTCAAGATCTCAGGTGGGAGCAGGGAAGTCAGCAGAGCAGGAAGGCCACCCAGGGGAGTGCTGCGAGTGCAGACGGGAGCAGGCCTGGCCCAGCAGCTTTCAGGTGGGTGGACTTAAGCAGGCTTGCTGATGGATTCCATGTGAAGCAGAAGGAAGCAGGGGATCAAGGGAATGCCTAGAGCTGGGCATTAATAAGACCCTGTATTACTTTACTAGCGTGTGAGATGAGTGCAATTGTGTGGTAGTTTGAGCATTCTTTGGCATTGCCTTTCTTTGGGATTGGAATGAAAACTGACCTTTTCCAGTCCCGTGGCCACTGCTGAGTTTTCCAAATTTGCTGGCATATTGAGTGCGGCACTTTCACAGTGTCATCTTTCAGGATTTGAAATAGCTCAACTGGAATTCCATCACCTCCACTAGCTTTGTTTGTAGTGATGCTTTCTAAGGCCCAGTTGACTTCACATTCCAGGATGTCTGGCTCTAGGTGAGTGATCACACCATTGTGATTATCTTGGTCATGAAGATCTTTTTTGTATAGTTCTTCTGTGTATTCTTGCTACCTCTTCTTAATATCTTCTGCTTCTGTTAGGTCCATACCATTTATGCCCTTTATTGAGCCCATCTTTGCATGAAATGTTCCCNGTCTGAGTGAACTCTGGGAATTGGTGATGGACAGGGAGGCCTGGTGTGCTGCGATTCATGGGGTCGCAAAGAGTCGGACACGACTGAGCGACTGAACTGAACTGAACTGAAAACCCTGTATGTGGCTTCCTTGGTGGCTCAATGGTAAAGAATCTGTCTGCCAATGCAGGAGACACGGGTTTGATCCCCTGAGTCCGGAAGATCCCCTGGAGCAGGAAATGGCAATCCACTGCAGTATTCTTGCCTGGAGAATCCCTGGACAGAGGATTCCTGTCTGTGGAGTCGCAGAGTGAGACACGACTGAGTGACTAAGCATGTGGGCGCTCCAGTCCTAATTTAATCATTTTCAAGTGTATGAGATGGTGAGTAGACAGCCGTAACTTCACAGGTCCACAGGAGAAAGCTTCGCCGGCAGGCAGTCTGGATGTGTCTGTAGGTTGCGCGCCCTGGACCAGGTTGTGCACCGAGCTGTAGCTGTGCTTAAAGTTCCCATGAGTTCAAGCAACAGAAAAGTGAAACAGGAAGATGCTTCTCAATGTAAACTAGAAATGTTCACGTCAATAGACGACTGACCAAATGTACCCAGTTTTTAAAACGTGCTATTCCCTGGTGGCTCAGAGGTTAAAGTGTCTGCCTCCAATGCGGGAGACCCGGGTTCTATCCCTGGGTCGGGAAGATCCCCTGGAGAAGGAAATGGTATCCCACTCCGGTATTCTTGCCTGGAGAATCCCATGGATGGAAAAGCCTGGTAGGCTACAGTCCATGGGGTCGCAAAGAGTCAGACACGACTGAGCGACTTCACACACATACACACACACACACGCTTACGTGAGACGAAGCAGACCAGAGTTCATTTTACCTGCTGCTCTTTTGTCATGCTTTGAGTTTGGCCCCTGGTGCGGTTGGTAGTTTGAATGTTATTAACATTTTTATCACTACCTTTTCTTTAAGCATGTCACTTAAAAAGGATATTGCTGTTTTAAACTCTGATTTTTTTTTTTTTTTATATCCAGGAGGTACTTTTTAAATCCTTACCATACATAATTGCAAGTGAATCATGAAAGTCATTAGGAATATAAAATTCCTTTTTTTAGTAATTTTCTTTATAGTAATCTTTTTCTGGACTATACCTCCTATTTTGAACCATAATATATGACTATTCCTTGGTCTAATAACTCAAAAAAAAAAAAAAAAAAAAAAAATTACTTTTGAGTATCCTGGTCATCCAAGAAAAGATGGGATGTATTTTTCAAGGGATTAAAAAGCAAGAGCATTACTTACACTATGCTTGTATAACAAACTGAGCCTGGTTTCGGATCACCCTACACCTACACCTATGTGATGGCAAGTAACTCTATCTGCTATTGTAATCAACAAGGATCGGGCTGTGACTCTCTCTGGTTCCTTTTGTTTGTGTTTTCACAATCCCAAATAGAAACAATACATATGTTTTCTGTCACCACATTTTATTTTTAGAAAATCTGGAAAATGAAATGACTGCATTTCAGCCACATGACTCCCATTAGCCTCAATGGGAGAAAGGCCTCTTGGTAAAGGAAAGGAACCATCCCCGAGAGTGTGAATAACACAGGCCAGTGGTCAAGGTGAGGACTGTCTGCAATGCCTGCACCAGCCAAGTCCCTCGAGGCGGGTCTACCCATGTCAGACCCCGCTCAGGATGCGTTGGGATGAGCCATCAGGGTCTTCTGGGAGCTCAGCACCCAAAGGGGTCTCCTCTGGCCCACCTTATGCCCTCCAGTTCCAGGCAGGGTGGGATCTGCCCTGCTTGTTGGGAAACCCACGCATTGCTGATTGGACCCCTTCTCACTACATTGTCTCCCCTAGGTCTGGAGCATCCTATGTGACCCTAGAACTTGAGACTGGACTTTGCTAAGAAACTCTGTTTCTGTGTTGGTTGCTCCCAGAGGCCTGGAGCTGGGCGGAGGTTGGGCCTGAATCTCGCTGTGTCCTCCTCTCCCCTCCCCCACCCAGTGCAGCTAGCCACATCCCTTTAAATCTGACTTTGGAGGTAAGAAGGGTTAAAGGGTAGATGCAGACGAGGCGGGGCTGTGTCCCTCCTTCAGGCTCAGTTTTGCATCTGAAGTTCGCCCTAGCAGAGGGCTTCTGATCTATCTCCCGGCAGTAGCTCCACATCCTTTTTTCTCCCCAGCACGAAAACTCCTGCTTTTCCTCTGCAACACGAGGAAAGGGCACAGTCAAGGGACTGACCACGGCCACTGGGGCTGGGGACCGGAGCCCCTCACCCAGAGCTGCTGTAGGGCCAGAAGGGCGGCTGGGCTTGTCCCACTCAAAGGACAGTTCTCATCCCACTGAGAGAAGCACCCCCGAAACCTAACCCAGGTTGGCCTCCCCTGACCTTCAGCCAGTAACTTAGCGAGATGGACAGGAAATAGACTTAGGGCGTATGGGTGGTCACGAGCCAAAGACTGAACAAACTGTCTTCCTGCCTCTCTATGTCTCCTTGTGTGTATATTTTCCCCTAAGTTTGAAAGTACAAAGTCTTTTATCCCTTAAGGATTATATTTTTAGGGCTGTGCTTTAGATATGGACTTCCTGGGTGGCACTAGTGGTAAAGAATCTGCCTACCAATGCAGGAGTCTCAGGAGATGTAGGTTCAGTCTCTGGGTCAGGAAGATTCCCTGGAATAGGAAATGGTTATGACCAACCTAGACAGCATATTAAAACACAGAGACATTACTTTGCCAACAAAGGTCTATCTAGTCAAAGCTATGGTTTTTCTAGTAGTCATGTATGGATGTGAGAGTTGAACTATAAAGAAAGCTGAGCGCTGAAGAATTGATGCTTTTGAACTGTGGTGTTGGAGAAGACTCTTGAGAGTTCCTTGGGCTGGAAGGAGATCCAACCAGTCCATCCTAAAAGAGATCAGTCCTGGGTGTTCATTGGAAGGGCTGATGCTGAAGCTGAAACTCCAATACTTTGGCCACCTGGTGCAAATAACTGACTCATTGGGAAAGACCCTGATGCTGGGAAAGATTGAAGGCAGGAGGAGAAGGGGACAACAGAGGATGAGGTGGTTGGTTGGCATCATCGATTCAATGGACATGAGTTTGAGTAAATTCCAGGAGTTGGTGATCGACAGGGAGGCCTGGCATGCTACAGTCCATGGGGTCACAAAAAAAGAGTTGCACACGACTGAGTGACTGAACTGAACTGAACCCACTCTAGTAGTCTTCCCTGGAAAATGCCACAGGCAGAGGAGACTGGTTGTCTACAGTCTGCACAGTCTCAGAGAGTCGGGCATGGCTGAGCACACGAGTGAGCCTCTTAGATCCGGGCCCCTTGAGTCCTGTGAAAACTGCACCGCTGGCCCAGCTTCTCCCCGTGCATTATTCTTCTGAATTTTCATAATGTCCTATGTCCTCCTCACAGAGCAGGATGGCTATTATCCCGTTGTATAGATGAGTAACTTGAGGCCAAACAGGCAGGCTGACCTGTGCACCATCATTGGTTAAAGGAAGGCAGAACCAGGAGGAAGTAGACCCCAGATTTCTAGGGCTGTGTGCTAATTCTTTTCACCACGTGTGTTCCAAGTGTCTTCCATCTTTCTGAGGTGACATCGGGATGTAAACTTGGCATCCTGGGTGGATAAGTGTCCCCCTGCTTTCTGAGGGGTCATGCAGATACCAGGTCAGTGGACCTGACCTTGGTGGGATTCCAAGCAGCTGATGACCAATCTCTGCTCCCAGCAAATTGATGGAAACTGTAGACAATGTTGAGATGCTCGGGATATTACAAATGTTCATGCCGTTTTGGTGAATCAACATAGATCGTCATAGTACAAAGTTCTGAAGAGTGACTGTCTGAAAACTGTTACTCTGAAAAATTTTTTGACTTATCACAAACTACTATTTTTTACAATGTTTACATTTGCACTAATTTTAGACTTACGGACATAGTGCCAAAATAGGACAGTTTTCTTGTGCCCCTCGCCATGCATCCCCTAAAGCTAACACGTACCATGCTAACAACAACCATTTAAAAAACATTTTCTTAAGTCAGCAAGCACCAATGCAGCCTAAAGGCCAACCGCCTGCAAAGTCACTTTTGGAAGTGTGCTGTATTTACCCTGCAGCTTGTCCCCCAAGAGTCCTTTGAAAGGCATCAGGAAAAGCAGAATGGCTCAGAGAACTCGAGCCCACAAGGTTCCTCTGTCCATGGGATTCTCCAGGCGAGGATACTGGCGTGGGTTGCCATTCCCTTCTTCAGGGATCTTCCCAACCCAGGGATCGAACTCGGGCCTTCTACTTTGCAGGTGGATTCTTTACCACTGAGCCACCAGGGTAACCCCAGGGGAGAGCAGGAACTGGATAGAACCAGAGGGTGTGCAACATGGCAACCTACCTTCCTAAGAGAAGTTTTTGGAAAACTTAGTTGGGGTGTTTAAGGATATAAAAGCCCAATAAAAACCAGTCCATTGATTATTTTTCTTCCTACTTTGAAATCAAGCATAAAACAGACATTATGACCCCCAAGAAAAGGCAGAAGGGGTTGATATGGAAGAAAAGTGCACATCCTACCATCATTCTGTGTAATTCACTGCCAGAGTTGCCGGTTTACATAAAACGACTCAGCTGTATTAACTGAATGGTCAAAAATATCACAGGAAAATGATTTCCTCTCCAGCCAATGTGAGACAGGTAGAGTAAAAATATGCGGGGCCTCTCTCTTCTCCCCAGAGATATCTTCTCCCCAGAGATATATTAGTTCAGAAGGACTTGTTTTTTGCGATTCTGCACTCTCCACTTTACTCCAAAATGATGATTTTTCAACAAGATGATGATAAGTTTATTTTTACACAGCAACCCCTCCTCTCTTTAGGATAAAAGGGAAATGCTTCTACTAGACGCAGATACTCACTGTAGCGTTTAAGAAACAGTTAAGCATCTTTCCATTTTTTCGAAACCTAAGTGGTCTCTCAAGGCAAGCCCATAAACAAAATACATTTTGTTCCTTATGACAAGAAGTAAATGTGAGGACGTTCTCGTGAAATGAAAGGGATTGGAAATTGCGTGCTTTCAATTCTGACACCACCTGTTTATCTCATTGGGGGATGATGGTCATTTGGGGAGGGGATGCAGGGGATGACAGGACCTGAAATATATGAGCCTCGTGGTCTTAGGAGATGGAGGCCAGCATCAGAGCCTCAGCCTCTGTGTACCGGCCGTGGCCTGGCCGGCCCTGGTTCAGCCTCTTTCGACTGATTTATTCTTCATTGCTGTTTTCACGTGGCCTGTGCTTCTCTGCAGAGGCCTTGGGGAGTCTCTCCAATCATGATTTTCAAAAATAGTTCTTCAAAGGGTGCAGTGTTCTTAGAGAAAGATGCACTCAGGGCCACATGTTTCCAGCTGAGTTTGGGTTGACATGATTGAGGTTTGTAAAAAGCATCTGAGAAAACCAGAAAAATGCCATCAGCCAGACAAGAAAATGCTTCCAGCGGGTTCCCATAGCTCTGAGAAGGAGAACCCAGAGCCTTTTCCATGGGAATCCCATAGCCTTGGAATTCACTTCCTGTTCTGACATGGAACCCTCAGAAGTATTTATATCTTCTCCAAATGGGGTTTCCAGATCCTGGGATGGAATCGAGGATCTGGCTGGGGTTGGTAGGAGGAACCTGCCTGACCTGGGAAGGCAGGAAGTGGAGGCATTGTGTGTCGGACAAGCCTGTCTCCTTCCTGGCCCCAACCCCACAAAGCACCGAAATAGGGGATTCCTTACAGCCAGAGTCCTGAAACCACACGTGGAAACTGTGTACAGGAAGACACATTGGGAAAGGGAATTCTGAGACCAGAGCCCTCAACGGTATTATAAAATCCCTAATTTTATAACTCACTCTTTAGGCCCAGACTTTGATCATTTTAAGCTCTTCAAAACGGCTCTTTAATTTTGCTCATTTCCTTTACCACTCAGCATGGAATCAACCAATTTCTGGCCTATGTCCAATGACCACTGCTTTAAGGTTAAAGATTTGCTACATCTAACACCTGATGATTTCCATCTTCATCTTAATTATATTAAATGAGTCCCATGCAGATACATATGCCCATTTTCTACTCATTTTTATAAGGCAGGGGAGCCGCAGGATATATTCAAGTAATTGCCAGAGAACAAGCCGTCCAGATGAGAATGACAGCCGTGCCGGGACTGGAGGTCATGTGGGGATGTGCCCACATCCAGCCTCCAAGCGTGGAAGCCCTAGTCTGGGAGGGTGTTTTAAAATGTGGATACATCAAGAGGTACCTGTGGGTGGACCGCTCAGGGACTTACAGCAGACCAGTCAGAGGGATGGAGGCCTTCACCTGGGCTTCCTCTTCGCTGGCTGAGCCCCTGCTGGCTGCTTGGGCTGGAGGCCTCCCTGAACTGCCTGGTATCATCACAGACATTAGCACATTTTGTGTTTTGCTGCCCTTGGCTTTCTGAATGGCTTTTTCTATGTCACTTTGATGTGTTCATTGACTAGAAGACCCCGCTGGGCTCTCTCAGTCAGTTCCCACCCATCGGGCTCATTCACTGTTGGGTCATTGGACTTCTCAGAACAGACAGCAACCCCTCACGTCAGTGACGGAGTCAGAGTTAGCTGTTGGGCAGATCCTCACCTGGTCTGTCCAAGTGACACCTGTTGGTTCTGTGATGGGGCCGCGACTCCCCAGGGGCCTGAGCCTGAGTCCTTAGATACGTGCTCTTTGCCCTTGGCTTGCTTGGCGACAGAGGACCAGCACAACCATCTGATAATGCAGGCTAGGTCTCTGGACCATCTCGTGAGTCCACTAGATTGGGTTCCTGGTGGAGGCATTTCTGGGCTAAAGGGTAAGTCCACCTGCGATTCTGCTGGGCATTGCCAGTGTTCCCTGCCTTGCAAGCTGTGTGGGCTTTTTCTTTTAATAAGTGAGTTAAGTCCATTTGTATTCATGGAATGACTGATGTTTAGTGCCAACTTTGTCATAAATTTGTCATTTTTTTGGTTATTTGTTCATCTCTAAGATATGTATTCATTACTTTTTTTTAATACTTTTCTCCTAGTTTTTATTAATAAGAAGGTTTGGGTCCTTGTTCTATGGTTACATTTTTACTTGTACCATTTTAGAATTGAAGTGTAATTGATGTTCAATGTTGTGGGAGTTTCAAGTGTCCAGTAAAGTGATTCAGTTTTATGTATATGTGCGTATGTAATATATATGCATAAACTTTTCAGTTATGTATGCATGCATGAGTGCTAAGTCACTTCAGTCGTGTCTGACTCTTTGTGACCCTATAGACTGACTGTAGCCCACCGAGCTCATCAGCCCATGGGGATTCTCCAGGCGAGAATACTGGAATGGGTTGCCATGCCCTCCTCCAGGGCATCTTCCCCATCCAGGGACTGAACCTGTGTCTCCTGCACCTTCTGCACCGCAGGTGGATTCTTCACCCAGTGAGCCACTGGGGATGCCCTTTTATAAGATATTGAGGATAGGTCCCTGTGTTATGCACTAGTTTTTCAGTAGTGTGTATCTGTTCATCCCAGTCACCTAGTTTCTCTCTCCCTTTGTACTTGTACCTTTTTGAATGTCCTGAGTCCCTAGTCTGAGAGCAGCTGAAGGGATAAGAGAGGCTGGGAAACCAGAAGGCTGGTCTGGGAGTCTTTACCACTGTTGCTCCACATTCTTGCTTTCCTTGTAGTCACTTGGCAGGACTGTTCATCCCTCCACTTTGACAGCCTGCCGTGGTCACTGCAACCGAGCAATTGGAAGCCTTGGGAGTGGGAGCCCTGATGGGCCAGTGCAGTCTCTGCACCTTTCTCCTAAACTCCGGGGTCACGGTAGCAGAGGCCAAGGTGGCACCTCCAGGGGGTTCTTTGATGAGCAAAGCCCCATGGGGTGGCTCTGGGCCTGTACCTTGTGCTGTGGCCACCCGGGACGGGGCTTCCAAAGCCGATTCTGACTCAGTAGGTCAGAGGTGAGGGCTGAGGCTCTGCCTCTGTATAAGGCTCCAGGTGTGGTCAGTGCTGGCCCTCCTAGCTCACAGTTTTAGTAGCCAGGTGCTGAGTCACAAAAATTTGTTTTTGTTCTTTGTTTTTTTTTTTTTATTGCACTGTAACCTAGCTTAGTAGTTCTCAAAGTGTGGTTCCTGGAATAGAAGCCTCAGTACCACCACCTGGGAGAAATGTACACTTCCAGGCTCCTCTTTGTATCTCCTGAGTTGGAAACACTAGAGCTGGGCTGCCCCAGATAATGGATTTCAATAAGGTCTCCCTGTGATCCTGAAGCATGCTACCACTAACTGGGCCAATCCAGACTCCTACCTCGGTAGGTGGGGTCCAATCATGACTTGTGTTTAGTTTTGAGTAACAACACATCCAAAAAGCAGTGGCTTGAGAATGGAAGAGTTTATTTTTGTTGTAAAAGAAATCCAGGAGTGGGCAGTCTGGGGCAGGTATGGGAGGCCCACAGTGTCCTCAGAAGCTCAAGTGTCTGTCTTTCTGCTCCACAGTCCTTCAGGTGTGACCCTCATTGCGATGCTTGTAGAATAGTTGCCAGGATTCCAGCCATCACATCTACATCCATAGTGAATACCAGGTGAACATCCCCTCTTGAGACCCTCCCAGAAGTTCTTCCAAAGGACTTCTGCTTATTTCTCACTGGCCAGAGCAGTAGCCTACCAGAGCAAGATGAGGTTTTTCACTAGGCCTGTGATCACCTTGAACAAAATGAAGATTCTTTAAGTAAGAAAAATATATAAGAATGGATATTGAGTAGGCAACCAACTGAGTCTACCAGAGATGGTGGGAACCTGAGATCATCAGTGATAATGTTCAAGACGCAGGCAGAGCAACATTCTGTGAATTGAAAGAGTTGTTGGATGTCATCAGAGAGTGGGAGGTTTTAATTTACTGGTTCAGAGGAGAGGAAGCTTTGGGTGTGGGGACATTTCAGGGATGGGATGTGGTGTAGGAGTGGGGACTGGAGTGGAGGTGATGGTCATTGGTTGTAGGAGTGGAGGTGATGTCGTTGGTTATAGGAGTGGAAGTGATGTCATTGGTTGTAGGAGTGGAGGTGATGTCGTTGGTTATAGGAGTGGAAGTGATGTCATTGGTTATAGGAGTGGAAGTGATGTCATTGGTTATAGGAGTGGAGGTGACGTCGTTGGTTTTAGGAGTGGAGGTGATGTCGTTGGTTATAGGAGTGGAGGTGATGTCGTTGGTTACAGGAGTGGAGGTGACGGTCATTGGTTGTAGGAGTGGACATGATGTCGTTGGTTATAGGAGTGGAGGTGACGTCGTTGGTTATAGGAGTGGAGGTGACGGTCATTGGTTGTAGGAGTGGACATGATGTCGTTGGTTGTAGGAGTGGAGGTGATGTCGTTGGTTATAGGAGTGGAAGTGATGTCATTGGTTATAGGAGTGGAAGTGATGTCATTGGTTATAGGAGTGGAGGTGACGTCGTTGGTTTTAGGAGTGGAGGTGATGTCGTTGGTTGTAGGAGTGGAGGTGATGTCGTTGGTTATAGGAGTGGAGGTGATGTCGTTGGTTGTAGGAAGGGCTGGAGTGGAGGTGGTGCCATTGTCTCGGAGGGAGGTGGAGTGGAAGTGGTGGCCCTTGGCTGTAGAGGGGCTGGAGTGAGCTGTCCTTGGCATGAGACCGGGGTTCTGCTGTTCTCACTGCTGCCTCCTAGGTGATCTATCTGAGTCAGTGCCTGGTGCGTAGTAGGTCGTCTGTGGATAGTTGTTGAAGATAAGGAGGTCAAGCAATTTCTTTGAAAGAGCAGGTAGTGGGGTAAAAGNAGGTAGAAAGGAGTGATCTAATCATTGAGTGGAGTGTCCCTCTTGTCACCTGCAAGAGAGTCTAGGTAACCCTTTTATTAGACCACTGGCAGGTGGGTGTGTGTGTTTTCACGTGTGCGTATATACGTATGTATGTATTTTTGACTT
The DNA here is from genome assembly GCA_006410935.1 of Redunca redunca. Taxonomy (NCBI): domain Eukaryota; kingdom Metazoa; phylum Chordata; class Mammalia; order Artiodactyla; family Bovidae; genus Redunca; species Redunca redunca. The sequence goes on from SJYQ01000885.1 coordinate 395,752, forward strand.
CCAAATATGTGTATGTGTTCAGATTTTTGTTTAATAGTCTTAAGACTCAAGGATTATGACATAATTGGAAAAACAGCTCTGTCCTGTGGCCCAGGGACCATTCTAGACACTGTCTTTGGGACAGAATAATCTACATTGCTCTCTGCAGTAAATGCACGTATGACCCTTTATATGAGTGCTGCGTGCAGGCTCCACACATGCCATCTTTTTCTAAATTGAAGTATACTTAATTTATAATGTTAGTTTCGGGTGTACGGCACAGTGGTTGAAATGCATATATAATTCTTTTTCAGGTTTTTTTCCCTTGTAGGTTTTCACAAAATACTGAGTAGCATTTCCTGTGCTATAATAGGTCCTTTTTAGTTATATATTTTATATATAGTAGTATATATTGGTTAATCTCAAACTCCTAATTTATGCCTCTCCCCCTTTCCCCTTTGGTAACCATACATTTATTTCCATTGTCAGTAGGTTGCTTTCTGTTATGTAAGGAAGTTCATTTGTATCTTATTTTTAGACTCCACATGTGAGCAGTATCATATGTTATTTGTCTTTGTCTGATTTACTTACTATGATAATCTATAGGTCCATCCATGTTGCTGCAGATGGTATTATTCTTTTTTTATAACTGAGTAGTATGCCAGTGTGTGTGTGTGTGTGTATGTGTGTGACCCATTTATCTGTCAATGGACACTGAGGTCGCTTCTATATCTTGGCTGTTGTAAACAGAGCTGCTATGGATATAGGAGGTGGATGTATCTTTTTGAAGTATAGCTTTGTCTGGATATATGCCCAGGAGTGGGACTGCAGGATCATATGGTAACTCTATTTTTAGTTTTTTAAGAAACTGCCACACTGTTTTTCACTGAGGCTGTAGCCCACATGGTTTCTTGAAACTTGACCCTAGAACAATAAAAATAACCATAGTGCCTCTTCCCCCTTTCCCTCTGAATCCAGAGTTCTTCCACTCCCAGGGCTTAACTATTTTTGTCTTAACACCATATTGACATCTTAACATTGCTTAGCACCCTCCCCTGATCTGCTCTGGGTCCCAAAAAGGGAAGGCTCCCTTCAGAGGGCTGTAACTGCTGCCATTGCTTTTCCCAAGTCGGCTTTATTCCTTGGTCGTCACCCCTCCCCAGTATGTCTCCTTCTTTAGAGAGAAATGTTTATGCGTACAGTAGGAGAAACCTGTTTACTGTCTAGGAAGGGCTGGCATGGACAGGAAGCCTTGTTTCCTGACAAAGAAAGGACCCGCTCGGGCGTTTCCGCCGGCCCAGCTGCCTTTGGACGCCCCTCCATCCTTGCCGTCCGACCTTCAGGTTGCTGTCTGTTCCCCTGATTTCTTCTCTTTCCTCTTCCCGGAGGCACCAGCTCCAGCTCTGCTCCTGCCGTGTGGCTGGGCTTTGGGACTTGCAGGTCCGAGCACAGCTTCCCCTCCTGACCCTCTCCTCTCCTCTCCTCTCCGCCAGGAGCTGTTTATTCCATTTGTTCCTCCCCCCCCCACCCCACCCCCTTTTCCCTCTCTCTGACTCCCCACCTGGGTTGCAGCATCTCTGGGTAGAAATTTAACAGAAATGTGCTGAAATAATTACCGGTTACCGGCTGATTTTAAACAGAAGTCTGGATTGGGCGGGAGACAGGGTGCCAGCCACATGGACACCCCTTTCCACATGAAGAAATCAGCTTTTCAACTGCTGCCAGAAGGTGAAGCCTTGGTCGGTTAAAAAGCAGAGAACATACCCACCAGCTTTGTCCATTGTAAAAGCTTTTTCTTTGCTGCCTCTGTTGCTTGTTTCTCTGTGGGTCATGAACAAGCTCTTTTATTTCATCTTCTGTGTACTGTAATTGCAGATGGTTTGAGGATTTCTGTCCTGTTGTATGGGGGAAATATCAAGCCAACCATACCTGCTGGAGAAATTGGGTCTGTTCTGAGCACCCAGGGTTACTGCCTCTTCCTCTTTAGCGATCTCGGCATCCACAGATTGGCATGGTTTGAGCTGAGAATGCCTGGCCTTTCCCTGAGCGGCAGCCTCCTGTGTCCCTGTGCTAGAACCTGCTGTGCAAAGTGGCTTCAGTCGTGTCCCACTCCATGCGACCCCATGGACTGTAGCCCACTGGCTTCCTCTGTCCATGGAGTTCTACAGGCAAGAATACTAGAGCGGGTTGCCATTTCATTCTCCAGGGGATCTTCCCAACCCAGGGATCAAACCTGCATCTCATACATCTCCTACACTGGCAGACAGGTTCCTTATTTTGAATGAAAGTTACAATGACCTTTCATTGCCCAGGGTACAATTCCTTATTTTGAAAACTGACAAAGAGAAGAATTAAGCACAACATTCTGGATAACAAAGTGGATGAGGTGTGACTTTAAAGACAAATCCCAGACAAAATTAGGAAATCATCTTTTTGATTCTTCCTCTTACCTCTTCATCCTCATTGTCACCCCACCTGGGGTGAGAGACAGCAAAATCCTGCCCAAAGTGAGAAGGGTCTGCGATTCACCCCCTGGAACCATCCAGCATAGCCTTCCATCTGATGGCTGCACAGTCCTACCCAGCTCACTTCTTTGATTTCCTGTGATACTCGGGGATGGAGTTTGCTGCAGGTCGGCCCACAGGTGAGGCAGGAGGGTCAGACAGGTCAACTAAGGATAAAATGTGGACACATGAGCTTTAAAACGGTGGTAATGGGTGGAGGGCAGTCTGGGTTGACTCAGGGTGGAGGCAGATAGCATCAGATTTTTAGGAGAGCCTAAGACCCCCCTGTAGGTGAGTTTAGAAGCTGGTATTTATTTTGATGACCCAGAAATAGCAACATAAGCTTGTTACTGTATTTCTGAGAGAGTCTGTTGTATGATGGTCTTGTTACTGTATTTCTGAGAGAGTCTGTTGTATGATGGTCTTGTTACTGTATTTCTGAGAGAGTCTGTTGTATGATGGTCTAATGTTTGAGGGGAGAAAATATCATCTCCCGAAACAGTAAAATGTGGAAGAAAATGTGGCCGTGGCTTCAAGGAAGCCTGTTTTGCATAGAAATGTCTCTTTGGTTAATTGGCCAGCTTCGGTCTGGTTTCAGAGGCAGGAAAGTGCCCGGAACTGAGACGCAAGCCTTACGGAAGGACTTTCTGGAGAGCTGCTTCAGCTTTGACACCAGAATCCATCTGTCTGGAAATAGGTTATTCTGAAATGCGTTCTCTAGATGCGCTTCCCTGCCTCGGGCTGTCAAGGTTCCAACAGCGATGCTCTCTGAGCCTGCATATGGTGGTATGGTTTTCTCGCTCGTCCCTTGCGATTCCACTCATGGAGTCTGGCGGCCGTGCTGGTCTTCCCCCGCCCCCAACCTCACTGTGCCCTGCCACCCCTTAGCAACCAACCCTCCCCTGGCTCATTTCCTACTGTGAGCCAAAGGGCTGCAGTTATTAGAACTGTGTGCCAACCAGGGAGCTATGGCTCCACAGGGGCTCATCTGAGAACACAAAAGATTATGTATCACCTTAATACTTGGAAAGAAGAAGTGAAGTATCTTCTTCTATCAAATTGGTTCATTATGGCACTTTCTGGCCGGTGGAGGCCAAGCATCTTGAGGCTCAGGCAGCTTTTCCACTTTTTGTACGAAGGATTGCATGCCCCAGCGGTACCCTTGCCTGGCCCAGATTCAAGTATCTTCTAGATGCTGTGTTGGCAAGGTCCCCACTGTCCTCCCCACCGCCCTCCCGCCCTAAAGCTGGGGCAGCTCGGGACCCTTGTTTCAGCACAGAGAGGTGCCCTGCTGGCATCCAGCCCTGAGGTCTGCAGGTGGACATGGTGAGTCAGGAACAAAATCTGGCACAACCTGCTCCCCTAAGCATCCTGCTGTCTGCCGGCCCTGCCTGACACCCCGACTGTGGACAGCCCCTTGTTTGCAGAGGCTCTTCTTCCCCAAAATCACATCCCATCAACTCTCAGGGAAGTGATGGCCCAGCAAGTCTGCTGAACTCTCTTCTCCTGGAAGCTTTTTCCTAATAAATGCAATAACACATTTACCTTAAAACAGCTGGATTTGTGCTTGCTGTTCAGATTTTCCATATTGAAAATATACTGTCTGTAGATACCTACACAGGTGGGAACATTGTAGATGAAGGTGGTGATGCAGGCAGCTCGAAATTTAGGCAGGTGGTTCTGTCTGGACAAGTATGATCCAGAAGAGGCTCAGGTAGAAACGTTGAAGCCCAAGAAAGTTTCTGCTTAATCTGTGAGGGTTCATGGGTGCTCTGATATCTTTAATTATAAATAATAATACATTTCACAACAAATAAAGAGCTTTAGAGGAGCCCCAGTAAGCACTGTGTAATGGTCCGAGGAGGACTTAACTGATCTAAAGATAAAAGTTTAACACATTATCGACTGGAGACATATTAATACATCTTTATTACTCAAATGTTATTGACTGGGGACTTATCAATATGTTTTTAGAGAGCGATGCAATTAACATCACTGTGCAAAGCTGTTAGAGCTTACAATTTAGGGCTCCTTATACAACTTGTCAGAGAAGGCAATGGCACCCCACTCCAGCACTCTTACCTGGAAAATCCCATGGATGGAGGAGCCTGGTGGGCCACAGTCCATGGGGTCACTAAGAGTCGGACGGGACTCAGCGACTTCACTTTCACTTTTCACTTTCATGCACTGGAGAAGGAAATGGCAACCCACTCCAGTGTTCTTGCCTGGAGAATCCCAGGGACGGGGGAGCCTCATGGGCTGCCGTCTATGGGGTCGCACAGAGTTGGACACGACTGAAGTGACTTAGCAGCAGCATACAACTTGTGGTTTTGTTATCATTCACATTTTGTTCCCTCAGATCTTTGTTCCAATCTTGTGTATATTATAAACACCAGTTTATTACCGTAGAATTTTCAGAAGTGACCCATCACAAAATTGTGAGTGAGGAAGGATTTTTTCAGGGAGTTCCATGCAGATGCTCTCTCTGATGTCTGAGTGACGTATACCTTAGTGTCTCGGAAGATGCTAGTTCTTGAGAATGTAACTCTGATGCAGATGATGTGAATACTAGACCTTAACAAAAAGACAAAAAACCCTTAGTGGTTGATTCTCATACAGAAAGTGAAAACGAAGCCCACATTACTAGAGAAGACTTCGCAGGTGTGGCAGGTGTCACTACTGACTGTAATAACCTGCAAAGTGTTAGTAAAATAACAGAATTAATTTTTAGCCAGCCAAAATAAAAAAATGCTGGGCACGGTTTTAATATTGACCAGGGGATTTTTGTGTCAGTTCCTGCAAAGCTTCCCCAGTCGAATAAAATAGAAGGAACCCATGGCCGTTAGGCAGGTTTTTTGGTTGGTTTCTGTTTATCCCCTAGAGCCCAGCCCGGCTCTGGGTAGGCGAGCTCGCTGGGTAGTTGAGGGTAATGTGTTTTAGAGAAGGGAATGGAGGGGGCTGTTACTGTTGAAAGGAAACCTGCAGGGCCCAGCCCCTTCAGGCCTCGGGCTCAGGAAGCACACTTTGAGTTCCAGTCCAAGGAACAGAAATGTCTGGCTGAAGCCGCTGTTTGATTCAGCTTCTCCTACAAAGGGCAGAGCCTATGGAGGTGACAGGTCTTCATGAGGGTGATGTAGTTTTAAATTTGAACCATGAATAGAGAACTCTTAAGTCCAGTCTGCATGCAGAGTGTATGAGAAGAATAAGACCTTGTTTCCTGGCGTGGGCCCCACTGGGGGATCATTTCACGGCTGATGGTTGTGCTTCTCAGAATCCACAAAAAGGCCTGATCAATATGTTGTCAGGAAAATTTTTCTTTGACTACACATTTTTCTTTTTCCCAGGTCACCAACTGCGTTCTACTTCAAGGAATTTGTTTTAACTCTTTCAAGTCACAGTTGGAACATCTGACTTGCACATAATCACATGAGAATTTACATTAAATCAGGTTAAAAAGAAAAGTAATTAATAGGTAGGTAAGTAGGTGTGGGATAGGTAGTTAGACCTCAATTAGTCTGTAAATAATCCATTAATTTAAAGAATCTGACATCAGGATGGGACTAGCAGCCTGGGACTGCATCACTGATAATTTGATTTTTGATTGTTTAAAAGAACTGGCAAAAGGAAGCCACAGAGAAAGGAAGAACTACTTTAGGACTTTTCTGCTTTACCATCCGAGCCACCAGGGACACCCGTGATATTTTATACTTAAACAGAACTGCAGCTTTTGAAATCCTCAGCTGTAAAGATTTCTCTGTATAAATTAGCAAAGCCCAGCTTTGCCATAGGAGCTGTTTCTGTTGTTCAGTCACTAAGTCGTGTCCGACTCTTTGTGACCCCATGGACTACAGCATGCCAGGCTCCTCCACTGTCTCCCAGAGTTTGCTCAAATTCATGTCCATTGAGTCGGTGATGCTGTCTAATCATCTCATCTTCTGCTGCCCCCTTCTCCTTTTACCTTCAACCTTTCCCAGCATCAGGGTCTTTTCCAATGAGTCGGTTCTTCATATCAGATGGCCAAAGTATTGGGGCTTCAGCTTCAGCATTTCTGATGAATATTTAGGGTTGATTTCCTTTAGGATTCACTGGTTTGATCTCCTTGAAGTCCAAAAGACTCTCAAGAGTCTTCTCCAGCATCTAATTCAAAAGCATCAATTCTTTGGTGCTCAGCCTTCTTTATGGTCCAACTCTCACATGACTACTGGAAAAACCATAGCTTTGACTATATGGACCTTTGTTGGCAAAGTGATATCTCTGCTTCTTAATATCTTGTCTAGGTTTGCCATAGCTTTCCTTCCAATGAGCAAGCATCTGTTAATTTCACGGCTACATATCGTTCTCCAGATGACAAGGTCAGCAATGACCATCGTCTGTGGGGACACTCACATTCCAGGCAGGAGGACCCAGGGGCTCCTCCCTTGTTCATGGAAGCAGGTGTACTGGCTCCACCCCCTGATGGCTCTCCTGCCTTGGTCCCACAGCCAGGAGGCCCACGGGGGGAACCCCTGAGTTCTGTCTGCCCCTGCCCCACCAGCCTCACCACCATCTACCTATCCTCACTGGCTATGGTGCCCAGACTCAGAGAAGATGGGGCTGGAGTGGATTGCAGACAACTGGCATTTTAAGAGATGTCACTGTTCTAATCAGCACCTGGTAGTCATGGACTCATTTCCTTTTTGTGTATAAAACATCTCAGAAAATACAGCCCGAGTCTTCCAAGAATCTTGACTATGCCAGTGGTTCCCAGGACCTTTTCATCTGCCCCTGGATGCCAGAGGCCTGCATGCAGCCCACTGGCAGCCATGCCTGTCTCCACTTTGGGGCCTCAGCACTGGGAGGAGATGACACCTGGTGAGGAGTCACTGCCAGATTTAAAGTGAATAACTTTAAAACATTTACAGAGTAGAGACTTCCCTGGATGTCCAGTGGTTAAGACTGTGCTTCCACTGCAGGGGAGCAGGTTCAGTCCAGGGTCAGGGAACTAGGATTCCACATACTATGTGGTGCGGCCAAATTAAAAAAAAAAAAAAAAGTATAGAGTATTCTAAAAGAAGAAGAAGAAAGAAACAAAAAGAGTACAAAATCAGCAAAGAGGAAAAGAGAAAGTCTCTCTCCCACCCCGAGTTCCCCATCCCGTGTTGCCCTCTCCTGGTCCCCAGGGTCTTCTGGGTCCTTCCAGAGGTGTTCTGAGCAAATAAGCATGGACTCAGGAGGCAGGTCTGACACACCGTCCACTCTTTGCTCGCTTGATAATGCATTTATAGACGATTCCATGACTACACAAGAGCACACGCCTCGTTCTTTTTCACCGCTGCAAAGTACAGAGTGCTGTAACTTACCTAGCAGGCCCCTACTGATAAATATAAGGTGGTTTGCAGACCTTTGATATGACACTGTGGCAACGAGCTACGCACTGTACATGTTTTAGACCCACTGCTGCATTAGACATGAGCACAAGTGCCTGATGAGTTACCTCCTGCCTCCACACTTGCCACAGGACATACGTAGCATCACTGTTTATGGAATAATAATGATAACAAACATTTATTACATGCTTAGTAGTATCAGCTACTGCACAAAACACCTTACCTGGATCATTACTTTATTATAGTGTTGCCTGGATTTTAACATTTAGTATTTATATAAATAATATATATATATATGTTATTTACTATANCAACCTCAATTTTGTAGATGAGGTGGGAACTGAATCCAGGTATCCGGCCCCAGAGTCAGTGTGCTAAACTGCCTGCTCAATTATCTACTGTCCAGAAGGGTTTCCGGGCTCCCAAGTATACCAGGGAGCATGGTCGCTTGAGAGCTTTCTGTGTGATAGCAGTGTATGTGGAAGGCTCCTGAGTGAACCCCGCAGACGTCTGGCCAGGACTGGTGACCACGTGTGCTGTCGTTGCTGGGGGAGCATGTGGTCTAGGGCATCAGTGACTCCCGTATCCCCGCCCTCACCCATCTCCCCCCGCCCCGCTCACCCCAGGCAGCGCTGCAGTCCATCTGCTTGTCTCTGGGAGAGCCTGGAGTGCAGAAGTCAGAACTTCAGATGTGGGCTCATCAGATGTTTTGAGCACAACTCTCATTTTATTTTTAGTAGAACCAAACGTATTTTCTGGAAGCAGCGAGAAGCAACAAGAAGGAGCACGTGAGATTGTATCTGCTCCCCCAGAGGAATGGAAGCTGGTTAGAGACCCCCTTCCAGATGGTTCTAGCTCTCCAAGCAACAGCTCTCAGTCTAGTGACCTCTCTGAACCCACAGAGAGTCAGCAGCAGCGCCTCCCAAAACCCAAGGTCCCTTTACCAGGGTTCCTTTGCCCCTTCCAAGATCTGTGCGCATCTCCGCAGGAAGAACACGGTGTTCAAATAGAAAGAGAGGCCCTGGAAGGTAAGGAGCGAGGGAGGCAGGGATGAGACGGTTCTTCCTTGATCCTCACGGGGAACACTGTGCAGGGTCTTGTTGGGCCCTGGTTCACCCCAGCTTCCCTTGCGATGCTGCCTTTATCCATCCCTGTGTGCCACAAGGGAAGCAAGCCCAGCAGGTCTAAATGGTGGGAAAGTCTGCCTCACAGGCAGGGAGAAGGCAGCATTGCCAAGGTCAGGAATTCCCAGCCCTGCTGCACACAAGGCCAGCGTCACTTGGGGTTGGGAAGAAGGCCGCTTGCATGTGCGGCTCTCGGGCTGAGTCAGGGAAACTTTGAGATGCTGGTGTGGCTGCCCCAAAGGCAGTGGGCCCACCAGGCTGCCCGTGATCCTCAGGAGCTGACCAGCTGGGCCAATGGCCAAGGGGTGCTTGTACCACGTGTACCAGGCACTCAACAGGAGTGAGGGGCCTGCCCTCACAGTGCCTTTGAGATAGGCCCCCATCTCAGCCTCTCTAGAGGCTGAATTCAAACTAGACCATCCTTTCTCCAAAGGCCAAGAGGCTGACCTCAACTAATATTGCAGAAACTATTGATATATTAAAAAACATCTAGGTATAAAATAGTAAAAAAGATATCTGGTGCCCAGTTATATCAGAGGAAAATTTAGATTTCCAATCACTCTATAAAAATGTCCCCAAAGAGCTATAGCTAAGAACAGAAAGAAAACGATTATATTCTAAAGCTTTGAATCGGAAAAGTTAAAGTATTTATGGTAATTGATGAAAATAATTTTTCTGGGAACACAAGTGAATCTCTAGCTTGTTATTCACTAATAAATGAAGGAAGCATGTATTGAATGCCCACTATATGCCATCAGAGAAGCACTTATTAAACACCTACTGTGTGTCGGGCACAGTGCTCAAGGCTCCCTGCCCTCCAAGTGCTTGCAGTCCTGTGCCAGAGTCTCTGTGGTCATAACCGTGCCTAGGGTGACCTGTCAGGAAGCTGAGGATGCCCCAGGTGATACACGCTGGGGCTGGACAGAGACATCTTCCTCAAGGATGTGCTTTTGAGGAAAGAAAATCAGACCCCAAGGGTGGAGGGACAGACACACAAGAAAGCAGAGTGGATGGAAAGAGCAGGGCTGAGGTGGGGTCCAGGGGACCACAGTGCGGAGGTGGGGAGGAGGCCCACAGGAACCCGAGGACCCTAACAGGTCAGCCTGGAAGGTCCTTATAAGCCCACTAAGGAGTCTGGACTGGAGGGTGGGCCAAGTCCTTGGAGGAGACCTAACTAGATGTCCTCTGAAGGCAGGTGTCTCCTGGACTATGCAGAGGATGGATGGGAGAGGTCCAAGTGGGGGATGGGGACACAGTGCTGATACCAGCCAGACCTAGTGTTGAGCACGTTGCTGTGGAGGCCTGGCTGCCCAAGCGGCGATGGATGCAGCTGTGCTGTGAGCACCGAGAAGACGGGCGTGTGGGCACTGCTCTGGGGTCTCTGGATCCGGTGGTGGGAGAGCATGGGAGGAGCTCTGGCTTCCCTGAGTAAGGGGTGAGCTAGAGTAAAGGTTCACACGGTATGGAAGCAGTGTGGTAGAAAGTGGAATTAACTCTGGCTGGAGGGCTAGGGACATATATCTCAGCTAGGAATCAGTCCTGAAGCAGGAATGGGGAGCGATAGGGAAAGATCTAGAAAGAACAGGAGCAAATGCTTAGAAGAACAAGAATGAGTAGTGAACTTCTAAGTAGGATGTTGTTGGCAAAGAATTGAAATTGGCACCTGATGGGCAACATCCGTCGTGAATGAGCTGTGAGGCGTCCGGTATGCTTGTGGAACTTGTCTGTAGCAGGGGCGTTAGTGGACCTTGGGAGATATAGGACGACTGGTCCAGACCAGGGAGGATCTCGGTGTGATGGCGGAGGTTATACTGGGGGGTCAGTTAAGGGACCCATGGGACCCTGGAGTTGCATCCTGTGATCACATGAGCCTTGAAATGACCACCTCTCCCCACCCAGCAGAACCAGCAGCTCCAGCTCACCCGGGCTGGCGGTCTGGCAAGGGTCAGGGTGAATATGATGTGGTCCAGCCCTCCAGAAGGTCCCAGGCTTGTGGGGTTGCAGCATCCTGAGATGGGCCCACTGGCACTGCTGATGTGCAGCATGCTCCGCGGCGGCACACAGAGGGGGCAGGGTGGGTGTGCCTGGGGAGGGGGCCCAGCTTCCTGAGAACTCTGGGCCTGAAGGTAGGAGTTGCCGGGTGGTGGGATCAAAGGGGTTTCATAGAGATAGGAGGGCGGGTGGGTGAGGAGAAAGGAGAACGTAGTTGGGTTTCAGCCCACAGAGGACTGGTGAGACTGCGGCTGGGGGGACGTGTGATGGGGGAGAGGGGAGTTCAGATGGGAAGAGTGGCCTGGGATAGACACTGTGTTCCCCGCGGAGCAGTTGGTCAGTAAGTGGTCAGTGAATCCATACGAACCCCCCCTCTCAGCACCCCAAAGATGACTCTGCCCCAAGTTCTGTGACATCGGCTCAAGCCCTGACCTTTTCCACCAAAGGGTGTCAGAACGGCCCCAGGATGGGGCTAAACCCAGTGCTGAGGCACAAGGTCCCAGTTAAGAATGTCAAGCCAGTGCTGGTCGCCAGTAGATTAAGGGGCGGGATAAATAATTGAACACCATCCCTCTGTCTTACATCATTAGTGTAGTGAACATAAGATAAATTAATTCATGGTCCCCAAACAACCCAACCGTATTAATTGCACAGGACTCACTTAATATGAAGTGCAAAATAGAGGATATTTCTCTGCCTTGGCTGCAAAGGCATTTTTGCCATGGGAATACCTGCATGGCATAGCCACTCTCGAGTCTGGCTGTCCACAGACATGCCTCCCTGAGACCAGGGCACCCGGGGGTCTGTGATGGGGCGTGATCTCGTCGGCTTAACGAGGCCCATTAATAACCCACTGGCATTTCCATTTTCCAAATTGTCTTCTGTGTCTAATGGTGTTGAAAAGCCAGGAGAAAAGCGCGTGGTGCCCTCTAAATGGAATTCTAAATCTTCTCTCCCAGGGGATTACACGTGCTGTGACTTGGTTGTTAAAATAAAGGAATGCAAGGAGAGTGAGCACCCCGCCAACCCCGAGTCCAAGCCAGCACCCCCAGAGCCAGCGCCCCCCAAGGACGCAGAGACCCACGTCCTGCCAGAAGACTGTTCCGAGAGCCAGCAAGGGCCCGAAAGCTCCCTGACCTTGCAGGTAAGGCAAGGTACATGGTGGCTCGATTCTCGCCTAGGGGAGGCTTCCCGGGGAGCCCATGGGCACATGGCCTCACTTCTGCTGCTGGAGATCTGACTCCATCTGACTCCACTTCCTGGTGGCTATGTGACTCTGGGCAGGTCCCCTAACCTCCCTGGGCCTCTTTCCCACCCTGTGAGGGAGGAGATGGTGCTATCTACCCAGGCTAGGTTGGGGATCTCATGCCATCAATGGTGACCGTGATTGGAGCAAGGAGAGACAGCATGTGTCGAGAACTTTCTGGGGCTCAGACAAGGAGAGGGTCACCCCCCGTGAAGTGGGAGTCCGTCCCTACAACCCCATCTTCAGATAAGCATGTTAAGCCTTTGAAAGAGGAAGGTAGTCCCAAGGTCACGGGGGCTTGAGTTCGAGGATATGGAAGCTTTCATTTTGTGTCTTTCCCCAATTGTAGAAGTAACCTGAACACATTTTTTTAAAGTGCAAAAAAATACACGGATATAAAGATAAGAAGGACAAACAACCCGGAGAAGGCTAGCCATGCCTCCTGGGAGACACGGGTATTGTAAACCACCCTGCAGATCGGTCGTGGGCTCCTCCCCATCCCCCTGGGTGGATCCATCAGGAGAGACGCCGGTGGCCTTGAAGCCACCCAGGCCTCCAGCCTCGGGGCAGACAGCTGGGGCAGCAGCCCCATGGGGCCCCACAGGCGGTTCCAGGGGCTGTCTCCCCAGGCCTCGGGACCTGGGCTGGCACCTTGGAGCCCAAGCGACCAGGAGACTCCTTTCCTGGCACAACATCTAGGGGCACATCCGTGATGCAGATGGAGCCCACGCCACCCCCTGCCTGGAAACTGAGCACCCCGAGGGCTGGGAGAGGAATGGGGCTGAGGGTATTTCTGCTACGGCCGCAGTGCCGGGGAGCCTGTGCTGAGCCCCTGCCACGTGCAGAGCTGGGGCGCTGGCTGTGCAGGGTACAAAGTGGAGGAGACACAGCCTGTGCCATCCGGGAGCTCGTGGCTCCTGGGAGAAATGCATCTGCCTTCCAGAATCACTTAGGGATTCTTTGATGACAGATGCACACAGAGGAATCGAGGTCAGTGTCTAGCGCAGAGCAGGACGTGTCAGTGGTGGTTATTCTTCTTCAGTAAACCTGCGTGGGGAGCTTTGTTCACGCATGGAGTTGGGGATGCAGAGAGAGATGAGGCTGAAGAGAAAGCACGGGGATTCTGACCACCTCTACAGAGTCTGCAGAACCGTTTTGCAAAGATAAAGCTCTCCCGCCAGCCCTGACTTCCTGGGGGGAGAAGCTGGTTCTGTTCACTAGGATTATTGCTTCTCTGAAAAGATACACGAGTCGTGCTGGGAGAATGATCTCGTTCTGAGCTTCCAGAAGGCATCCAGCCCCTGGCAGAAGCAGGTGACTCCTAAGGCTTGCATTCCTTTCCCACCAATATCACCTTGGAATATGGCATTTCGGGGTGTTCAGATTTTCATCTATTGGAGATGAATGAATTGCCAGGTGGAAGGAGAAATGGGCAGAGGTGTACCTTTGATGCTGGTAACTCAGTCATGCTAGAGCAGGGCCCTTAGTGCTGAGACCTGCGTCATCAACAGGTCTGTGGCCATCTGTCTGTAAGGGGCTGGAAGAAAATTAGGGCATGCTCTTGCATGGTACTTTGGATCAGCCTCTTGACCAAATCAGATGGATGCATTGCCTTTCCGAGTCACTTCTCTTAAAAAGTTTTGGGAGCTCCCCAGTGGTTAGGACTCTGTGGTTCGTATGCAGGGGGCGTGGGTTCGATTCCTGGTTGGGGAACAAAGGCTCTGCCTACCTCGCAGTCTGACCAAGAAATAAAAGATAAATACATGAATACATAAGCAGGCATACCTTAGTAAAATGTTTTCTTGGCTCCTCCAGGAGGCCCTGGAAGTCCGCAAGCCTCAGTTCATTTCTCGCTCACAAGAACGTCTAAAGAAGCTGGAGCACATGGTCCAGCAGAGAAAAGCCCAGCAGAAGGAGACCCTGGCTCCGAAGCAGAGTCTCCTTCCTGTCCGCGCCCACAAGAAGCAGGTCACCATCCCCCACCCTCTTAGCGGTAAGCTGCAGCTGGCTTGGGAGGGCCAGTGAGACGTGGGACCCCAGGGCTGGGACCCTCGTCCTAACCAGTGGTCCCAACGGTGCTCCTGACACGTGCAGGACTGGTGTTCACCCAAGTGCCCAGACCTCAGGGTCACACAGCCCTCCCTGGGAGCCTGCCTGTCTTGAGAGGTAAACCATAGACCCTGAGCTCAGCAGAAATAGCTGGGGATACACGTTCCCCATTTCAGCTGGGAAAGAAGCGCTGTGGCAGCCAGGGTAGCTGGTTCAAATTCTTGGCTCCATAACAGATACTCCAAGAGCTCCCCTTTGCCCTTGATAGATTGCAAAACCGGTCTCAGGGTGAGAGGGCTGACTCCAGTTTGTCTGCATCAACATTCGTCATCTCAAAACCCCTTTCCTGCTGCGAGCTCAGCGTCGGGCTGGACAGCTTTGGGAGCCCTGGGAGGCGGGTGTCACATGGACCCTGTGAGGGTGGTGCTCCTGAATTCCCTGGAGAAGGCGTTATTGTGAACCTTCTCTGGGCCAGACCCCACGCAGGGAGCCGGGGAGAGTTTGGTGAGCAAGGCTGGCCTCCGTCCTTTTGTTCGTGGAGCTTATAAACAGACTATTAAACCAGAAAGAATAACAAGAAGAGACAAGGGCAAGAATGGGGACATGGGAGAATGGGGACATATTCTGATGGCCTGCCAACCCAAATCTTAAAATCTGGAGGCCTGGGGAAACCTCTGTTTTATTTCTTTGGATAGAGGAACAAGATCTTCCTAGCAAAATGTTCTGGGCCCCAGGAGGTGAAATCATTGGTCTGATTCTGAATAAAAGTCCTCTGGGGAAATAACTGTAGTCAATAAAATGCAGCTTAGCAAATATTACCAGGATCTTACAGAGTGGCTGGGGGACAGCAGGCACTGGAACAGGATTACTGTCAAACACAGGCAGGCTGAGTCCCCCTCCACCCACCCCCACATCCCAACCCAGAGCTCTTCTGGGGGAGTCATCCAAGACCTCAGCAAGAGCAAACTTGAATGCATCCTCCCTGTGGTGAAGGATCTGGTGGGACACCTGCTGCTCGGCCCTGGTGACCCTTCCCAGGATGCTAAGGAAAGGAAATCAGCAAAATATACGTGCAAAGACTTTCCCTGCCTGGAAATGTGTCTCACATCAGCGTTTGAAGCTGATTGGCAGATATTGGCTATGTGGGTGTGTTCTCTGGAGGCTCCTTAGTTTCCAGCTCAACAGAGAGCAATCTGGGTTCTGGTGTAGATGTATCAAGTTGGCAAGAGAGACCAAGTGTCAGCCACAGCTGGGGGTCCCCCCCAGGGCCTTAGGGTCCAGGCTTGTCCTGGGGAGGGCTGCCAGGATGCCCATGGTGCCTGAGTTGTGAGGGCCGCTTGGCCTCAACAGTTTTGAAGATGCTGCTTGATGAAGGTGGTTAGATAAGCGAATGTGTTCTCAACAGATATGGAAGTATCACAGAGCTCAAAATGTGTACACACAGAGAATGGAGTCCCACAGGCTTCCTTCTCAGTCAGCTCCCAGCACTCTGTCTAGGAAAAAATGGAGACGCATGAACGTTTGGGAACCCATCAGGCAGGAGACCATTCATCCTTGTCCCCTGGGCCAGCTGCCCTCCAGCCATGCCATGCCAAGGGCCCCAGTGGCCTGGAATGTCACCATCTCAAATGGCAGAGGGAGGCTGCCTTGTCCCTTGTATTCATTTCCTAGGGCTGCTGTAAGAAATGGCCCCAGGCCGGCTGGCTCAAGGAACAGAAATCGATTCTCTCACAGTCTCGAGGCCAGAAGTCCAAAACCCAGGTGTCCCCTGGAGTGATTTCTCCTGGAGGCGCAGAGAGGATCCCTGCTCTGCCTCTCTTCCGGCTCTGGGAGCTTCTGGCAACTTCTGGCATTTCTTGGTTTACAGTTGCATCATTCTGTTCCCTGCCTCCACCCGCCTTGAGTCTGTGTCCAGATTCCCTCCTCTCACAAGGACCCTGGTCATCAGATCAGGGTCCACCTCCACCCAGCCTGACCTCATTTTAACTTGTACACACCTGCACGGATCCGATTTCTAAATCGATCCGCAGGGACAGGGGAGGAAACGTGCCTTTGGTGGGGATACAGTTTTATATACTCTCCTCCAAGGGTGATGTTTTGCCCCAAAACAGGCAGCACCCTCACGTGTTCACATTCCTTTGACTGAAAAATCTTGAAATCGTGTATAATAAGAAAAGATGATGAGACCCAGCCAATAGTTTTAAATAACCGCGGCACCTTTTTATTTCCCCAGTTCCGAGACAGTCCTGATGACTAGAGTGCTCTGGGAGGGCTCCGGCACACGATTTTACAGCCGCTCTTCTGATCCCCGCGGCATTTATGGCTGATGAGAGGTTTACCCTCGTGTTTGTTTGTGTTAGGCCAGCCCACTCAGACAAGTTCTGAAACCAGAGCCTCGTGTGAGCTCTGGACAAGCGCAGGAGTGCTTAAGGCCCCATTAAGCACGTCTACAGGCCGCATCTCGTCTTCAGCCTGTCTGCTGGCAAGATGATAAAAGCGAGATGCACATGCTTTTCTTAGATGCTAGATTAGTTAATAAATCATATGCGTGAATGAGCTCCCACTACAGCGTCAAGGCGTCTGATAGAAGGAAGACTCGGATTGTTTTCCGAGCCAGGTTAGCTGCCTCTGATGAGGGCCCTCCTGGTGCAGGCCTGAGGGGTTCAGGTGGGGCCCCCAGCAGCTGACAGACGCCCCCTCGAGCACAGGCTGGGGGCAAAGCGTGCGCCGGACATCGAGGGCAGTTACAGCGAGGGCTGGCGGGTCAGCTCTGCTTCCTGTTGGCCAGTGAATCCCGGACAGTCTCTAAGGGACAGGGGCAGTGACACATGTGTGGACACACGTGTGTACATGCACACATATGTGAGCGTTCACTAGGTTCCCGTGTGGAGATGGGGGATTTTCACGACCAACTGGGACCCGAGGAAGCCCAGGAAGTAGCGTTAGAAAGGTCCTGCCGGCAAAACCAGTCTGTTTTGACTCACTCAGCATCTGTGGCTTGTGTTCCCAAAGCTCACAAATACGTGGCCTCTTTCTTGCCTTGTCTGGGAGCCTCCTGAGCCCCCTGGGCTCGGCTCTAGCAGTGGCATAAGAAGCATCTTCTTCCATCTCTCAGCAAACTTTTCTTGAGGACTCACTGTGTGCTGGGCACAGTCCTTGGTCCTGTGGACCTCCTCACCTTTGGGGGAATGCACTCAGGTAAAAAAGGCAGTGATCTTGGGATTTGCTAAGTGCCGTGGAAGGGGGTTGCCATGGCAACCCACAGGCTGGCCTTGCTCCCGCCATGAGATATGGTCCTGATGGAGGAGAGCTGGTACTGAGAAGAGACCCTGCAGCTGGGTCGTGGTCCAGGGTGGGGAGGGCGGGGCGTGCTGGGGGAGGATGTGGAAGCTGCACAGGGAGGGGTCACCGCGTGCTCAGGTCAGCTGTGGCTGGACTGTAGACTGGGGTGGGGAGCGAAGGGAGAGATGGAGGCACCAGAGAGGAGTCCAAAGGGGCCACCAGGCATGTATATGCTGCTTCCAGTGTTCTCCTCATTCTGTGATCAAAGCTGAGGCTGCGTAGCTCCAGGCAGGACATGATGGAGGCGGGCTCGGGCCGGGCAGTGAATGCAGAAGGGTGGCAGATGCAGAGGTGCTTGGGTGATGAACTGGCGGGACATGGCGGCTGCCAAGTCACCGAGAGGAGAGGAGCCTGGAGGAGGCCGGGAGGCCGGCCTAGCTCTCAACCCCTGAGATGCCAGCCCTTTAACCAGTGGGTCTCTGTCTCCTTCCCCATTCAGAGCTTTGCCTGCCCCCTGTCCCTAGAGTGACCTGGGGCTGTAGGCGGGGCTTCCCCTTTGTCTCTGCGCAGCTACCCAGGTCCCAGGGGTGCAGGCTGGTCCCATTCGAGGGCCGGCTGTAACATGGGGATCAGTGTTCCAGAACCAGTCCTTGCTCTGCCCTGCAGGACGCATCGGGGGCAGGAAGGGCTGAAAGCTCGTGGGAAGCACCAGCACAGTACCCACAGGTGGTGGGCGGTTGAGCGCTTAGTAGGTGGTACAGCTCCGATGCTTTGACTGGATGCAAAGGGCCGACTCATTGGAAAAGACCCTGATGCTGAGCAAGACTGAAGGCAAAGGGAGAAGAGGGCAGCAGAGGGTGAGATGGTTGGATGGCATCACCAACTCAGGGAACATGAATTTGAGCCAACTCCGGGAGACGGTGAAGGGCAGAGGAGCCTGATGTCCTTCGGGCCATGAGGTTGCAGCGCTGGACACGACTCAGCAACTGAACAACAGCAGCAGCGCCCCCCGCAGGTAGCGGCGCTCGGTCATGGTCTCCTGGGGACCAGTCTGTGGCTTTGTCCAGCCCTAGCTTGGCTCCCCCAACAGAGCCCTCCCCATCTCCAGCTTTCAAGCCTCCCTGGATCCTAACCCCACCCTGCATCCCAGACCCCTCCCCGCCTGACTGGCACCCCTGCCTTCTTTTCCCAGCTGGTCTGACAGGCTGTCCTTCCTTACCCCTGGGAGCATGAGCCGTCGGTACCCACAAACTGCCTGATAGAAATTTGTCTGTCCCTCTTCCCTGCCCTGCAGCGTCCTGCCTAACCTCCCTAGCCCAGCTTAAGCCCAGCCTCAGTCTCAATCTTTCACCTCCGAGGCTCTTGCCGCTGATTTCTGTCAGCGTGTGGTGACTTTGGCTGCGAAGTCAAGCCCTTCACTCACACAAATCACTGACACTCCCTGTCTTCAGTGCCACAGATGGTCGGAAAGCCAGGCATGCTGAAACAGCCCAGGCTGGCCCGCCTCCATCTCAGTCTCTTTCCCTCGACAGCTGCAGTGGTCCTCGTGGCTCTCTCTGATGGCCTCCTGGCCCGTGAACGTGTAGGAATCCATCGGGAAGCTGTTTCAGGAAGGCCTTTCTTCCAGGAAGCCCTCCCTGACTATCCATCCAGTCTCCACCTCCCCACCTCTGCTACCGGAACACTCCCACCTCTTGTATCTCTCTTAGATGCCCTACCTCCTTACCTTTCCGCTTTGGATTATAGTCCTGTGAGCATGCCGGCAAAATCCCCCTGGATTCTAAGTGCCAGTGGGGGCACACTACACCAAGTCAGCCCGACAAGCTCTGCTCTGTGTAGCAAAGCCAAGCAGCTGAGTCTGAACTGCATTATCCACACTTTCCAAGGTGAGCCAAGCACAGCCATTCAGACCACGGGCCAGTAGAGGAGCGGAATTCTCCGGAAGGTGCTGCAGAATTCCTTCTCCAGCCGACCTGCTTTCACTGATGATTTTTGGCTAGAACAAGTATTAAAATTAATTTGCATTCCCTGAGCGTCAAGCTAGAAAAGTGACCCGGAAGATATGAGATGGCTGGAGAAGTCATCGCAGTAATAAAGTTTGCTGCTCATCACGCAGCCAGCGCTGGCCACACCAGCCTACAATCTCCAACTTGATCTCCTGGATATTTTTCCATCAATCATCCGAAAAAATATTTGGGGCCAGTTCTCCCATTGCCCACAAAGGGATTTTAAAATGTGCTTATCAGATAAAAGTCAACTGTTACTTCATCAGTCTGCAAAGAAAACAAGAAGCATGATTTAGCTAAGACTGTTTCCCTGATTCAAAGATATTTGCATGTTGCTGTTATTGGTATCCTTTGTAGACCAAAGATAAAGGTGTTGTGTGTTGTTTTTTTCCCCTAAAAAACACAGGAAGAAAAGATCAATTTATGTCTATTGATTAGAAGTAGATCTGTAGGACAGTGTTATTTCCAATTAAAATAATGCAAGGTTAAAACACAGAATTGCAGAGTGGTAAGGAAAAAAGTCTTTATGGGAACTCGCCCAATTGCCTGGATTTTATTTTCCAAATGATTTCCCTTTTATCCCCCAGTGCAGTTCAGTAATAAACCTTTCAGTGACACTAAGGATATAAATCTACTTGGCAACCAGAATGAAAGTTTATTCATCATCTATAAATCACCATATTTTGTGGTTCTCTAAATAATGCTGGGAAACCCTGGAACTGAGCAAGCAGTGACTCCCAGATCAACAGCTAGCCATTCAGACGTGTTCTAGATGTTGCTGTTTTATGGTGAAGTATGACTTGAGCCATTGCCATAGTTTCTTTACATGACTAATTTAAACTTGCCATTCAGCCCACACATGCACGTGCGTGCGCGCGCGTGCGCACACACACACACATTCTTAAGAAAAGGTGAAAGCAGTATAGCACATTTTATATATTTAAAATCCTATTTTATAGCCACAAATAATAACTTTGAAAACTGAAAACTAATTATAACTTGCTAATGTTCTGCAGTTGTCACTTTTCCCCCCAGCATCCTTAAGCCTAGACAATCAAAAATACATTCAAGCAGGAGACCAGTTCCTTTGGACTATTTTGTAAGCTGTATTCTCTGGGAGGTTTACAATGCCCATGTGTGTTAAAGGCACTGATAAGTCCTGCAACAAGGAAGCCTGCTTAAATTTGTTCAAGCTTGTTTTCTCTAAACTTCTTTGACCTTGGCATGCTTTTATCTAATTCTTGAGCATCCATTTTGGAAACATAGCTCTAGGAATCTTTGCTTTTAAGACTATCTATTGGGCTGGCCAAAAGGTTCATTCAGGTTTTGTTCTAAAAGATGTGAAGGAAAAACCCTAACAAACTTTTTGGCCAACCCGATACCATGCTTTGATAAAGAAGCCCCAATTGGAATTTCTATCTGCCATTTCCCACAAAAATCTGAGACTGTGGGAAGAAGGTCTTATTCTCCTTATCTGAATCCCTTTGGTCTGGCAGAGCCAGAAAGCAATGATTGAGGAGCCTGGGGTCCTCTGGGCGGCAGGGTGTGGTGCCAGTTTCACAGACTGTGGCCAGCTTGCCTCCCTGGAAGCTTGTCCACTGACAGGTGGTGGACCTCTCTCCATGTGGGCTCCCCTGGAATGTGGAACAAGGCCATCACACTGTCACCCGACGGAGTCCAGCGGAGAAAGAGGAGCCAGTCAAAACCCCTTCAGAAAGCACTTCACCAATGTCACAACGCGAAATAACCAGAGGGTGGTGTTCCCCACACCAAGGGCTGAAAAATGGCAGAGAAGCAATAAGCCACCAGAGAAGCAGCTGTGGAACTGGGGCAGAGGCTTGCCTTCCCCGTGATGCTGGCAGCTGCGTCAGACGACGCCCGTGGGGGCTCTGGAGCCGGTGACCCGATCATCTGCCACGGCAGCGAGAGTTTCTTCACACACTCAAAATAGGGGTGCCAGATTCACTAAGTGAGAATATAGGCTGCCCAGTTAAATCTGCATTTCAGGGCATCAAAACCTCTTCTAGCACAAGCAGGTCCCAAACGTTGCATGGAACATTACTGTTCAGTTGCTAAGTCGTGTCCGATTCTGCTACATCATGGACTGCAGCATGCCAGGCTTCCCTGTTCTTCACCATCTCCCAGAGTCACTCAAACTCGTGTCCATTGAGTCAGTGATGCCATCCAACCATCTCATCCTCCTTCGCCCTCTTCTCCTCCCACCTTCAATCTTTCTCAGCATCAGGGTCTTTTCCAGTGGGTCAGCTCCTTGCATCAGGTGGCCAAAGTATTGGAGTTTCAGCTTCGGCATTAGTCCTTCCAATGAATATTGAGGGTTGATTTCCTTTACGATGGACTGGTTTGATCTCCTTGCTGTCCAAGGGACCCTCAAGAATCTGCTCCAGCACCGCAGTTTGAAAGCATCAGTTCTTCAGTGCTCAGCTTTCTTTATGGTTCAACTCTCACATCCATACATGACGACTGGAAAAACCATAGCTCTGACTATATGGACCTTGGTCAACAAAGTGATGTCTCTGCTTTTTATATACTCTCTGGGTTTGTCATAGTTTCTCTTCCAAGGAGCAAGCGTCTTTTAATTCTGTGGCTGCAGTCACTGTCCACAGTGATTTTGTCCGTCAGTGTTTGCTTTTTTCTCCATCTATTTGCCATGAAGTGAAGGGACTAGATGCCACAATCTTCATTGTTTTGAATGTTAAGTTTTAAGCCAACTTTTTCAGTCTCTTTTTTCACCTTCATCAAGAGGCTTCACTAAGAGTATAGGGTATACTTATGCTAAAACTGTTTCACTGTTGATCTGAAATGCAGACTTTCCTGGGCTTCCTGTATGATACCTGGCAATCCTTCCTCAAAGTCTGGAAACCCCTGGAGGGACTGGCTGTTCTCCTTATCTTTCTTGTTATCGGCTCTCAGTGGTCCTCAAACAGGAGCAAGTCAGAATCCCCTGCAGGACCTGAGAGCTCGCAGGACACTGGTCCAGCCCCAGAACTTTTGACCCAGCTGACTTGGGGCAGGGGTAAGAACGTTCATTTGTCACAAGTTCCCCAGTGATTCTGGTGCTGCTGGTTCAGGGAATGAAGGGGAAGCAGACGCCGCCCGATGCCGGCCTCTCTGTGAAAGCATCAGCCCCACTCCGAGAAGCAGGGCCTTCTACCTACTGCAGAGAACGAACAGCCCGCTGGTTCCATCAATGGCTCGATTCTCAGGCCTCTTAGCTGCTTGCTTTGAGACCTGAGGTTAAGTTACTGACCCTCGA
This sequence comes from Redunca redunca, assembly GCA_006410935.1. NCBI lineage: Eukaryota > Metazoa > Chordata > Mammalia > Artiodactyla > Bovidae > Redunca > Redunca redunca. The sequence continues at coordinate 418,574 of SJYQ01000885.1, forward strand.
GACCTCTGCTCATCTGTAAAGAGGAAAACACCTGCTTTCCTGAGTCACGGGATGAGCTGAGTCACAGATGGGGGCCAGGGCCGGGGATGCTTGAAGACTGGTGGCTGTTAGCATTGTGGCTGCCCCTGGCACCAAGGTTATAGTCCATGTTCATACGGACCATTCCCGTGAGACCTTCCTAGGACCTTTAAGGCAGATGCTGTCCCCGCATGGAGCAGAGGAGGAACAGGAGGCCAGCAAGCTTGAGCGGCCAGTTCCAGGGCACAGAGTACCAAGCTGAGGCCATTCAGGTCTTGAGCCTTGGATCCCAAGTGGACGCCTCTTTCATGCTGTGGAGGGGCAAGCAGTCCAAAGGAAGCATCAAAGGTGCATCATAAAAACATGATGGTTAATATACTAACACTTGTATGATTTTCATGAAGCAGAAACCAGTGATGATTTCCTGCCATGTGTAGTGAGGTCACTGAGAACTGGGGTCATTAAAGCTTAGAGGCTGGCAAAGCTCCCTGGCTCCTTTGGTTCACCTTTCAATTCCCCAGTGTGCTCATTGGGAGTAATGCTGCACCTTGTTTTGCTGAACCCAGGGGGGGAAATAAAATGCACATTTTAGGCAATTGATGGGAGCCCTTGCTGAGGGTTCAATGTGTGAGCGTCTGGTCTTGTGTGGGGATCTGAGTTGGTCTTTGAGTCTCTGCTACCGCAGGCAGCCAGGTGAACTGAATTTGCATGATTTCAGCCTGTTCAGGGGCTTCTTACGGCAGATAGCCAAGTAAACTGAATCTAGAACCGTAAAGGACAGGACCCTGGGGGACCGATGGGGAAGCAGCTTATAATGGAGCTCTTGGGTCTGAGAGAGAGAGCAATGGAATTGTGGTAAGACCCCTTTCAAACAGTTTGACTTGGGGATCTGGTTTTTCTAGCTGGGGGAACTGAAGCTGTGGTCCCTGGTCTGCCCATATTGCATCAAGGATTCTACCTTGTGAGGATGTGTGGGGAAGTTCATGGGGTTCCAGAGTGCCTAGTGGGCCCTTCTCATACCCCTTCCCCCACCCCATGCCTGGGGCAGGTCAGTGTCAACGTGTGTGCATGCTCAATTGTGTCTGACTCTGCGACCCCATGGACTGTAGCCCACCAGGCTCCTCTGTCCATGGGATTCTCCAGGCAAGACTACTGGAGTGGGTTGCCATGTCCTTCTCCAGGGGATCTTTCCAACCCAGGGATCAAATCTGTGTCTCCTGCATTGCAGGCAGATTCTTTATCAGCTGAGCCACCTGGGAAGCCCACGCCCAGGGGCAGACCCTTTCTCAAACCCATCCTTTAGCGCCCAGCACCCTGTGTGTTCACAGAGTCCCCAGGATAGTGCTTCTGCTGGAAACTCAAGGGTCAGTCTGCACATGCAGAAACCAAGCTCTCTGCAGAGAGAACAGTTCACTTGCATTAAACCAGAAGCCCATGATGCCTCATTCCTTGACATGAGCGTGGGAAGAGAAATAGATTTCTCTGCAGACCTCTGCTTTCTTTTTCATTTCTTAATTTTGGATGCCTTTACCCGAAGGATCTGAGAGCCTCCTTGCATCTCTAAACTGTGACATTAGTATCTCTCTTTTGGGTCTGACTGGTCATTTGTCTCATTGTTGTAGAGCGTTATTTTTATGTAAATGAAACACACAACCTCCACCCACTACCCAGGTGTCTGGAATGGGCGGCTCACCATGTGAAACTGTCCTTCAGGGTCCCACAGAAGCATAGAAGGATTTCAGAAAAATGACGATGTTTATCTAGCATAGGATTTTATCATCACAAGAGCACTTTGGCGGTGAACAACCTACGAGTCTTTAACTAGCTTTTCTACGGTGCAATACACACCGTTTAGTTTCTGGAGGGCTAATTAGTCCAAGGTAGACCCTTGGCTGTTGCCTGTGTCAGCAAATTAGAGATCCCAGCAAGACGAGCGGAATGGAAATGATGTGCAAGTAGCTGGATTCAACCCCCAAAGACCATGATGCAGTTATTCCAGCCGCAGGAAGGCCAGCTGCTCACTGGCTTTGAAACTGACATAATGAACAGCCTCCCTTGTGAGCTTAGAATACACACCTACTGGGGCCTCTTTCTTAGGGGAAAAATCCTCTAGAGATTTTCTTCCCTAAGACATACCCCATTTCCATTCCTTTGGGTAGGCCGTGTCTTTCTTAGAAGATACTGGGCAGTGTAGACTTGGTGTCTCTACTTCAAACTGGCTTGTTGGCCCCTGGCTGGATTCTCTCCAACAGGCATCCCCTAGCTTTGGTGTCCGTAAGCTGGGGGAAGCACATTCTAAAAGAGTCCTCACAGTGCTCAGGGTGACTGCTGAAAATCCGCTTCTGCAAGGGCACTGCACTAATAAATCCAGTGTGAACTTGATTATCATTTAGATTACTTGTTCAATAGGAAAAATGAAACTTTGCAATCAGAGCTGTAGATAAGGACTCTGTGCAGAGGAAAATGAGCTCTGGCCTCATAAACCGCATCACGCTGGTGTCCAGGTGACCGTTGCTTCTGGTAACACCATTGGCTGTCTGAGTGTTCAGGCCACCTGTACTGTGTGTGCACGCATGTTTGTACGCATGAGGTGAGGGTTGTGATAAACACCCACGTGAGTTTATTATAGAGATTAATGCGATGTCAGTCTTATACTCAGCTGCTCCCCAAGAACAGCCTCAGAAGCACCAAAACCTTGGTAGCTGGCTGTTTGCTCACACTGTGTGTCTGGCCTTAACTCACGAACTTAGCAATAGGCTAGTAGTTTGGATACAATAATGAGCCAGACACCAGCAACTCAGGTTTAAAAAAAAGAAAGAAAAAGAATTTTCCAGAAAGACAGAAAAGGGCAATTAACTACCTTAGTAATTGTATTAAGGGGGTGGGGGAAAGCCTGCTCTATCTGAATGATAATGGGACATAAATACAGCCTCCGTTCTTTCCTCCATATCAGTGAATTAGAATACAGGAAGCTTCAAGGAAAATCCAAGATCCATAAGCTGGCTGAAAATTGTTCTCACCAGTCACTTTAATTTTATAAAGGCAGAATTTCCATTAAAGGGGTCTGGATAGATGGGCTTTCGCTGTATCTTTGAGCACAGTGTGGGCAGGATGGTTTCCATCCTGTAAAATGAGGTCCCCAGCAGAGCAAGCTGCGTATTTCCCTGAAGAACCATCTCTCGCTGGAGGCTGGTCCTTGTGGTCTCTCTGTGTTTCTACCCGGGCCACCTTACTCCTGGACTCCCTCTCGCTATCAGGACACCACTTTATTTTTCAGATTCTGTTCAGCTGTGTCCTTCCGTGAAGTCTCCCCCATTGCATCCCTTCCCTGATGGACTGTACAACCCCCATGAGCAGTGATACCCAGGCTCTCGCCCTGGGCTGCGAGTCCTTTGTCTTACTGATCCATGAGGCTACTGAGCACCAAACAGTCAAACGAAGGGCGGCTCCAACCCAAAGCCTGTTTTCCTTTCCTTTTTTGTTTCTATTTTACTTAACTATAGTTAATTCACAACATTATGTTAATTTCTGCTGTACAGCAAAGTGATTCAGTTATACGTATATATACACACATTCTTTTTCATATTCTTTTCCACTATAGTTTATCATAAGGTGTTGAATACAGCCCCTGTGCTATACAGTAAGACCTCGTTGCTTATGCATTCCATATATAATAGTTTGCCCCTGCTAACCCCAAACTCCCCCTCCCTCCCTCCCCCATAAAATCTGGTTTTCTGTCCCACCTTCACAGCCCTCTTTGCTCGTGTTCCGTGGGTGTAGCTGAGCCCCGAGTCATCCTGTTTCCCAGTTGTGCTGAGCACTGCTTACCCAACCGCAGCGGTCTGGCCTGTCTCCCTGCAGCCATGTTTGAATGTACCCTGCCTGGATGCTTAGCCACTCAGTCGTGTCTGACTCTTGGCGACCCCATGGACTGTAGCCCACCAGGCTCCTCTGCCCATGGGGATTCTCCAGGCAAGAATACTGAAATGCGTTGCCATTTCCTCCTCCAGGGGACCAGGGGATTTTCCCCACCCAGGGATCGAACCCAGGTCTCCCGCCTTGCAGGCGGGTTCTTTACTGTCTGAGCCGCCAGGGAAGCCCTTACTCCTACCCAGTTGGCATGTATTCTGAACAGCTGCTGGAGCTATCCTTTGGGAATCCAAATCAGAGCTCCGACAGAGAACCTCATGTGGTTCTCTGTCTCTTACTCTGAAGGAACACTTGACAGACTCGAAATTCTCCTTAATAGACTTGGAAAACCCAACAAGGATGGTTCCTACCTCCAGCAGTTACCAAATGCAAGTTTGTGTGCCCAACACAGAATGTGGCCCAACAATACCCAAAATATAGGGGTCTGGAGCAGAGAAAGGTTTATTGGAGGGCCATATAAGGAAAATGCGTGGCTCGTGCCCCTGAAAAGTCCAAACTCCCCTAAGGGTTTCAGCAAAGCATTTCTAAAGGCATGGTGAGTGAGGGAGGTGTTGGCTTTGGCAAACTTCTTGGTGTGGGAATCCTTTGTTCTTGCAGGTGTCATGAGGTTCCTGTAAACCTCCAACAGGACAAATGTTATTTTCTGCTTTGCAGCTTTTCATCTCTATATGAATGGACGAATGTTACACCCTTAAAAGTCAGAGCCTTGACAAAGGGCTCTCCTGTATATTTCAGGCTTTGGGGAACATTCTTAGCTCAAAGGAAAAGCAGTAGAATACAAAGGCTGATGAAATGGCCCGAACACAGGGTCAGATGCGTTCTTCCCTATTGCGTGGTGCCCACTAGAACCACGGGAGATTCTGGTTTAGGTCCCCGTGCCCATGCATAGGAATCATGGTCAGGCTCTGCTGGCGGTGGTGGAGTGCGGCCTGGGTGGAGAACCACAGCCGTCTTTGCTCTCACTTCTGCTTTCCCCACCTGCCTTCTCATGTCCTCCTTCCTAGCACCGTATCACCATGGCCCCCTGATCCTTCCTCACGCTTCCCTCTACTGGCCCCGCAGCCAGCTCATTAGGGTCAGAGTAACATATATCCTCCCCCAGGGACCTTCCTGACCACCCCCGGAACCCACTTGACCAAGTGGCCAGCGATTCATTTTCATCACAACACTCCCCTGATGGTTTGTAGCTGGCCTGTTCCTTATCCAGCTCCTCCCTCAATCATGAAATCTCAGGGTGGCAAGACCTTATCAGTGCTTTTTTCTTCTGAGCATCCCCCGGAGGCATAGTCCTTGCCCCTTCAGTGCAGGAGCAAGGGGGAAGAGAAAGAAATTTTGGAATGATGCCTGGGAAATTGACTAGCACATGTCAGGGCTCCTGAAAGATGGATTCTGAAACATAGATTGGTGACCATGTTCTGAGATTGAGGGTGTGTGTGGACAGGGCTGGACAGACTGGTTTGGACTGAAACCCAGCTCTGTCATTCACTCATTCACTGAGTGACCCAGAGCAGGGCACCCTTGGCCCTTTGAACTTTGATTTTCTGTCCTTGAAATGCAAAAATTATGAGCATGTCACAGGGTTGGTGTGAAGACCTATTGAGATCCAATAAATGCTAGCAGCTTATTATAACTAGTCGTGCTGACCCTCCAGGGTCACACTGCCCCCTCCCTCTTCCGGGCGCCTTCCCTCTCAAAGTGCCAAATGGGCTTTTTTCTTTTTTTGCTCTAGTGAGGTCGGGAGCCATTACAACACGTGATGATTTATTTCAAACCACTTCCTCCAGGGAGGCAGAATTTTGTTCTTTTCCTCTCTTCCCTTGCATCCTGAAAGCCTCCATTGCTCATCCAATGAGCCTGGTGCTGTTAGGAAAACTCAAAGTCAACAGCAACCAGCATGAGGCGTGGGCTGGAGCCTGCCGGCTGGGGTCTGCCCTCCCGGACGCAGGCCTGCCTGTTTTGCACCTACGTCGGCCTCTGGGCCCAGAATTTAAACTTGTGCTGAGGCACAGCAGGCAGAGAAGAGTTCAGAAAACAAAACTGAGGAGGCACCCAGGACTCACATTCGCTTGTGTTTCCTCTTGGAAATGAGACCAAAGCTTCACTGTGGTATCAGGCGCTCAAAAGAAATAAATCAAACTGAACCAAAACAAAAACAGGGCTAATATCTGCGGGGAGACCACATGCAATTGAGCTGAGATTGTTAAGTGTTTTACAGGCCGTTCATAGTGTTTCTATCCCCTTGGGGCCCCTGCCTCGGTCCACACCAGCCTCTCCCTCATCCTGAGTTGCTCCTGAGGAATGCTGGTGCAGACTGGAGTCTGCAGGCGGCTCCTTCTCCCTGGAGTGGGAGCTGTAGGCAGACACATGTTTGCTTGCCTGAGACCCTGACTGCCCTGGCAACACCCCCATTTCTTTGGAATGCTGTTGGGCTCTTCCTGAGGTCTTGGGTTCTGGCCTGGCCCTGTCTAGATCGAGAGGGGAGGGTGGGCACTGGGAGGTGTCTTGGCAGATCGGAGTCCTCGTGGTGAAGTTGACTCTCCTGGTTCATGTGGCTCAATGCCTTTCCAAACACGGGGGATGTTTCCCCTTCACTGTGAACATTCTTCTGATTTCTTTCTCCTTTCTCTTGTTTCCCCTTTGAATCTTGTCTTTGAGGTTGAGTAACGGTACCATCTTTTATGTTTATAACCAGACAGATGACAAGCTTAGCCACTGTGCCATTTCCATATTGTAAATCAGAGCTGTGCTGTAGTTCCCCAGGCAGGAAAAGACGTCTTCATATCCTTGCCTCTGGTCCACCTTCTTGTATATTCTTGAAAAATTCTAAATATTCTCAAGCTTGGGGTATCTGAAGTGGCTCCGCTGGAGTGTTGAAGATGGGGAACAGGCCCAGGTGGGGAGACTGACTGAAGCCTGGTGGGGTCTTGGCTGGGGGCGCCAGGAGCCTGCCTTAGTTCCATAACTGAAGGATGCTGAGCCACCATCTGCTTCTGCCAAGTGAAGGCTGGCGTGCTGGTTACCATACAGGTGTTCCAGGCAGTTGGTGTGATGGCCACTCAGATGCATCCCCATGCAGCAAGCACCCAGGAGCATTTTGGGGTGCCAGACTCTTGGCTAGAGTCTCTCAGGAATCTCACAGTTGTATCAAAAGGGTGCTATTTTTTTTTCCTTTCTAAAAAAAAAAATGCAGACCATTTTTATGAGTGCCATCTGTAAACATTCTTGCAATTAGCAATGTGTACTCTCGTTAAAGACATTCCAGACTCGGTGATGTGTAGCCACTGGGCACTTTCTCAAAGGACGCCAGGCAGACGTTACTGTTACGTTGTTTTCTGTTATGTTTTCTGACCTTGGAAAGGACTAATTCCTCCCCCTTGGAAAGGGAGTCGAGGCTGGCAACCCATGATGGAGACTGCAGTTGTGAGTGAAAGCTCTGCTCTCAATGTCCTCAGAGGCACCAGAGACCTAGCGTGACTGTTTTGTAGATGGGATGACCACCTCCCCGGGCCTGCACCCAGAGTGACGCTGAAACACGTTTTTGTGCTACCCTGGCAGGACCCCAGTAAGCTGTGACTCTTTATTGCTCAATGACACCTGCAAAGGAGTCACTGCCTCTGAAGTCTGTTAGAGCTGACCTTGAACTTCACGCTGTATTTGACTGTTGTCAAGGCCAACCTGTAGGTTGTCAATTTTAATACAATCATTTGTGGTGTGTGTCTACTGAGTCCTGCTGTGTATATAACAGGCCGATCTTAGATTAAGAAAGGATAACAGAGAGTCAACCAAACTCATCGTGATGTTTTTCTAGATAAGTGCAACATCTGTACCTTCTGAAATTAATCATCTTTCATTTTTTTTTTTTTTCAGATAACTTGTTCAAACCCAAAGAAAGGTACATTTCAGAGAAGGAGATGCAAATGCGATCTAAAAGGTACTTGGTTCTCTTGTGTGAGGTCGAAAAAGTGGGGTAAGGAGAGGTGGCTTGCTGGATGCAGGCACTGTCCAGTGGGGCCACTACTTCTAGGGCCACGTTTGAGCTCTGAGGTCTTCTTGACTGTGAATTTGAAAAGCTGGCCCAAAGGAGTGCCTTTGCCGAATTGCACCTCTGAATGTTGATGTCGTTCTTGGAAAACCCTTAGGAAGGTGGTAGGTCTTGAGTTCTGAACCAGTCCGCTAATTGGTCTCTAAGAGATCCCCAGACTCAACAGAAATGCTTCTACGTGTTCCTGCCATTGATCTGGGCAGGCGCTATTTGTCACTGTGCACCTTCGCAGGTAATTTCATAAGAGGGGGAGCAGCTGGGTCTCCGGGCCTGCAGGAAAGCTTCCAGGCCTGGAGGTGGATGGCGTGAGGGGGCCACGGAGCTGCAGAGGGCCACAAGCTGGCCTTCTTGGCGCCCAGCTGCCGCAAGCTCTCCGTGTCCTGCTTGGCTGGTTGCAGTTCTGGACGCCCCCTCATTCTCACCAGCACACAAAGGCTGCCATTCTTCCCGAGCTCGGGCCTCCCAGTCCACACGTAATAACCCGGCAGAGTTCGCCAAGTTCATGCAAGTAACATGTCATTAGTTTATAATAAAGTATCTGGCACTAGGAGGAATTATAATAATTAAACCAAACTGATAGGGCAACTTAGAGAAACCATTGAAATAGGAAGAGTACATTTCTCCCCACTCCAGGCACAAAATCTCTGCTTTTCCCATGATTATATTGTTTCCATGATCATTAGCCAGCTTTGATTATCTGTAGGGAAACTCTCTGTAAATTAAAAAAAAAAGAAAGTGTAAGTGGGGAGGAGGGAAACCCTCCCATTAACCACCGGCTTCACAGCATTCAAACTGGGGGTTTGAAAGGGCCACTGGGGGTCGAGACCTGCTGTTCCAGAAGTATGAAGCCGTGTATACCTCATGCCCAAAGTATTCCTCTTTCAGTTTGGTGGAAAATTCAGCCAAATTGTCCCTTCCTGGTCCCTAAGCCCAAAGACACTATTGTGGAGGCTTGACATTAAAATGCTAGATCTCAAAGCAGCATCCGTGGACAGAGCATTGCCCTGTCATCTTACTGAAGATGGAACAACCTCCGAGAGGGCCAGTGGTGCTGTGTCCCCCATCGTGACTTCCTGGCTGGAAGCCGGGGCTCCTTGGATACAGTCGGTGAGGCAGGCACTCTGCGGTCTGCCCTGAGTGGACTTAGGCCCCGGCTCTCGGACTTCACTCCCCTGCAGAATCATAACGGAGCTTTATTTTCTTTTGTGTTCTTTGCTATTAATTCTGTTACTAAACTGAACTTTCATTTTAAAAATTCAAGCACAGGAGAGAGAACTGAAGTCGCTCATGACCACCTATCCCCTCTCCTACCCCACTTCCCCAACCTTGCCCTGCCTCCAGAGACACCATAGGTATCGGCATCCTTTATACCCTTCCAGGCCTTTCTCTGTGCCCCAAAACAGACATTTACTAGTTACATATACAACTGTCTGATTTGTGACCATAAACGGGATCATGCTGTGTATTATCTTTCTGTAGCTTGCTTCTTTTCCTTCATGTCCGTGGGGTCTTCCTATGTCAGAGAATATGGATATGGATGGTTTTCTTCACTGGTGCAGAGTAGTCCATTGCCTAAATGAACCATAATTGATTAAGGACGTTCTTTTAAGAAAATGCTGCAGCAGAAGCTCCAGGCTTGAGGCCTAGGGATTTTTGCCCTGAGCACCCCACATGGTCGGACGGTTAAGACGGGGAGGATGTGTCTGTGTGGGTGCCAGGGGATTTCCACTGTGGAGCTTTGGGACTTGTCATCTTTCCTGCTGATCCTGACGGCCTTCTCCTGGTTCCTTCTAGAACAGCTCCTGGGCTTGGCGGGCGTGTGTGTGCTCGTTAATTCCTACCATGCTGACGCCCTCCGGGCCAGGCACTCTGACGGGTGCGAGCAGTTCCTGGGTTACTTTATGCTGTGTGACTGGGGCCAGTGTTGCAAGAAGTCAGGCAGACCAAGGCTGGGCTCCCAGCTCCTCATTCACCAGCTGAGGGATGTCACTGGCCTCCTGACCGCGCTGGGCCCGGGTTCCTCACTCCCATAACAGAACCCTGTACGTCTCTTCCACCTGCTGTGAGGGCTGCCCGGGAAAATCCGTGTCAGATGATTAACCTAGTAAGGGGCCCTCCTATACCGCTGGTGAGAATGTAACTTGCTATAGTTCCTATGGAGAATAGTACGAAGGGGAGGATCCTTAAAAAATGGAAAATAGAGCTGCCATATGATCCCGCAAGCCCACTCCTGGACATATACCCAGAGAAAACTGTAATTTGAAGAGATACATGCGCCCCGGTGTTCATAGCAGCACTACTCACCATAGCCAAGACAGGAAAGACACCTCAGTGTCCATCAGCAGATGAACGGGTATATGATGACGTATATATGATGGAATATTACTCAGCCATAAAAAGAACGAAATAGCGCCATTTGCGGCAACATGGATGGACCTAGAGATGATCATACTACATGAAGCAGGTCAGACAAATGTCGTACGATAAATGTCATATGGTATCGCTTATACATGGAATCCCAAAAAACAATGATATAAATGAACTTAGCTGCAAAACAGAAATAGACCCACAGACTTAGAAAAGAAACGTATGCTTACCTGGGGGAAAGGGTGGGGGAGGGATAAATTAGGAGTTTGGGGTTAACACACACATATTACTGTGTGTAAAACAAATAATCAACAAGGACCTACTGCGCAGCGCCAGAAAGTGGGCTCAGGACCGTTTAATAACCTATCTGAAAAAGAATATACATGCATGTATGAGCTAAATCACTGCTGTACACCTGAAACCAACCCACCACCATAGGTCAGCCACACTGATCATAGCCATACTGTAAATCAGCTGTATGTTCAGTAAAAGATAATTTCAAAAGATAAACTCATAAAAAAGATGATTAGCCTAATACCCATTAACCAAGACGATGTCTTGCTAATGTTGCTGTCATCCATCTTGTCATACTTTGTAATTATTATTTTAATTGGGGAACATGTTAAATTTTGTTAGGCTTTCAAACATGAGGGAAAATAAAAGAGATGTTCAGCCACGTGTCACTGGTACAGCCTCCTCAAAGCTCAGGCTGCAGTGTCCCCTCTCTGTCCATGGATGCCAGCCAAAATCTTGTTTGGCATCAGTACATACACAGTCTCTGTAGGGAAGTAAGAAGGAAGGGCCCGGAAGGAGGCTCCCTGAGGCCCTGCCAGTGTCGTGGAAGCTCCTAATTTTGCACAAACATGTGATACTTATGCCTAAGATGTGTTTGGAAACATTTTATCTACGTGCTGCTCCAATACAACCCCAGCTACGTTCACAGATTCACTGCTCCTTTTCCAAGTCATAGGAAGACAAAGGCTAAGAGGCAAACAAAGTATTTGGTAAAAAGTAAGTTTACACTCAGGGGGCTTCCCAGCTGGCTCAGATGGTGGAGAATCCACCTGCCAATACAGGAGATGCAGGAGACCCAGGTTTGAGCCCTGCGTTGGGAAGATCCCCTGGAAGAGGAAATGGCAGCCCACTCCAGTATGCTTGCTGGGAAATCCCATGAACAGAGGAGGCTGGTGGGGTACAGTCCATGGGGTCGCAAAGAGTTGGACACGACTCACTGAGCACGCGCACACACGTGCACACTCAGAGTGGCCAAAGCAGTAGGCCCGGCATCTCTCGTTTTACAAGCAAGTGGGTGGAGAGAAAGAAATGTGACTTCTAAAGAAATCCCTGGCCCCTCCAGCTCTGCCCGGGGTGGGGCCCCATCGACTGCATGGCCCCCGCCTGGGCAGCCCCATCTGCAGACAGTCAGGGGAGCCCCAGGTCTAGGGGTCTCAGAGACACGGGGTGGTCCCGAGCCGGCTGATCTGGCCTTTGAAATGTAAGCGTCTGCTGACGAGGCGGGAGGCAGAGCCACGGCAGACGCAGGCTGGCTCGCTACCATTTCAAATGTTTTCTCAATTTGTTTCAGAATCTATAACAACTTGCCGGAAGTTAGGAAGAAGAAAGAGGAACAGAAGAAGAGGGTGCTCTTACAGAGCAACAGGCTCCGGGCCGAGGTCTTCAAAAAGGTAACGGCCTGGCCGCCAGCAGGGCTGACGTGTGCGTGGCTCCCAGATGCTGAGTCTGAACTTGACGTCTCTGTCTCTGCTTCCCCAGCAATTACTGGACCAGCTCCTTCAAAGGAACGCGGTCTAACCACAGGCTGCCCCACCGACCCTCTACCTGGACCTCGGATGACTTCAAACGCTGGATAAACCATTAAACTTAACCGTATCTTCATGACGTGAAACACTTACTTTACTTTTGATGGTGGTTTTTTTTTTCCCCCCATAAAGCAAAGCATAGCTCCCTGAATTGCTGACCTAAACCAAGCAGAAATGATAACCCTTGAGGAAATGGATCTTCAGACTGCAGTGGGGTAATCAACCCAACAGAACCCACCTGATACAGTCCTTTCATTTTTTAACTTCTGAATTTTACCTTTTGCTTCTGATGTTTACTCTTACCATTTCCACCCAGGCACAAAGGCCTTCTATGCGCTCACAGGCTTAGATCCCTGGGGACTGTTTTTTCTTTTTTCTTTTTGCTTTTTCATCAGATTTCTAGCACCTAAATACATCACTTTAAAAATACCATTCCCAACTTCTGCCAGTTCTGCAAACTCCAGATTTTGGACCATCGCACAGTGTGTTTGAAACCCCTCTGGATGTCTGTACCATTAATACTGGAGGTGACTTTGGAGCTAGGCAGCGCTCTGTCAGAGACTGGGGACCTGTTTCTCAGTGACCTTGGGTGGTCAGAGCCGCCCCTACCACCCCCACCCTACTCCTAACACCTGTCTTCATTCAGCAAAAGAGTCTATATCCACGGAAGCTGTGAGGGCAGAATTGGCTGGAAAAGAGTTGTAGGTCACGTCAGTGTTTTTGGCAAGCCACCCCCCAACCAAAAGAGCTGCATGGCTGAAAATGGCCTGATGGCTCCAGCTCTGCCATTTGTTCCTCCAAGCCTTTACAATGTCCATTATTTATAAATATGCTTGGGGAGTGAAGGACAATAGTTTTACCAAAAATGGAAATAAATGCAAATATTACAAACATCATTGCCCCGTCCCATGTTCTGTGTTATGAACCAAGCAGCTAGTGCAGGTGGTGCTCAGAGAGAAACGCCGCCAAGTTCCAGGGGGACCTCTGGCCTGCTCCTGGTCCGCCACCACCTGACCATCAAGCCACCAGGTAAGGGCCCTTGAGCTTCCTGATGGCCGGGTCCCTTCTCCTCCTGCAGTCTCTCTCCTGCTCCCTCTGCTGGCAAAGCCTGGCATCATGGGAGTGGGTCGAGGGAAAACATTTCAAGGGCCTGGATCCACTTTAACAGAGAAGGCAAGGAAGGGTGCATAGGGGCATGCAGGATGAATAAGGGCTGGCAGGGCTAGTTTCTTCACTTGCTTCAGTCTGCTCATCTCTCTCCATCAAATGGAGACCATTGCAGTGCCTTCTCCTTCAGTTTTCTATGGGAATGCGGTATAAGCCAGTGTGAGTTGAGCGCTTAGAAGGATGTCTGGTCCAGAGCAGACAGCCGCAGTGTTTCTTGTCATCTCTACATAGACGTGGAAGTAGAGTGTCCTGAGAGACTCTGAGCACAAGGCCACTGGTTGGTCATCTCTTAGTCCCTCAGCTGGGCACTGAGAAGATGCACCAGCAAGGCTTGAATCTGTGGGTGCTGCTGCAGCAAAAATCAGTCATACACACTGGATGTCTTGCAGGCTTTGTATTTTCTCAAGCTCTTCTCATTCTCAGAAACAGTTTTGACAGCATGGTTACGCTTGCCCTTAAGGTTAATTTGGTTTTGGTGAACTTATGAGGCCTCTTCTAGAATGCAATGTTGAATTTCTGTTTACATTTGTAATGCTTTTTAACAAAAAATATTTTTCATCAAATGCGTGGTATTAGTTTAGGACAGTCGTAGGTACCTGTCTTGCACCAACTTCTACTTGTTTTTCTTTAATATCTTCAGAGAATTTCCAACACTTTTCCTAACCAATAATTTAAATTCAGGGCCAAACCACTTCTAGACTGTTCTGTGACACTTTCTAAAAAGCGGATTTGTGTCAGTTATCTAAATATCTCAAAGTGCCTGGGTAGAGCCACCTTTCAAAAATGCCCAGAAAGGGCTTCCTACCTTTGCAAACCTGATGTCAAGTCTTAAAATCTAAAGAATAAATAAAAGCCCACTTGAGATTAAATGCTACTGAGTTATGTATTCCTGAGGACAGTTCTTAACTAAGGTGCCTGAGGTAAGTAGTGGATAGGAATTTATGATGTCTATTGAGCTTTGCTTTCCTCTGGACAGCCAGCTCAGGACAAGGCTGCAAGTTAAGTTTTAGTTTCTGCTCAACTAATTTCTTTTCTCCACGATTATAGTTGCTTTTTAATGCTGCTGTACTTCAGTTCAGTTCAGTTGCTCAGTTGTGTCCAACTCTTTGTGACCCCATGGACTGCAGCACACAGGCCTTCCTGTCTATCACCAAATCCCGGAGCTTGCTCAAACTCATGTCTATCAGGTCAGTGATGCCATCCAACCATCTCATCCTCTGTCATCCCCTTCTCCTGCCTTCAATCTTTCCCAGCATCAGGATCTTTTCCAATGATGTGCTTAGTCGCTCAGTTGTGTCCAACTCTTTGTGACCCCATGGACTGCAGCCCACCAGGTTCCTCTGTCCATGGGAATTCTCCAGGCAAGGATACTGGAGTGGGTAGCCATTCCCTTCTCCAGGGGATCTTCCCAACCCAGGGATCGAACCCAGGGCTCCCTCTTTGCAGGTGGATTCTTTACCATCTGGGCTACCAGAGAAGCCCAATACTGATGAGTGAATTTCAAATATCCAGGAGTTCTGTTATAATGAGTTTGTCACAGGAATATATAATGTTATTAATATAATAAATATGGAAGTAGAGGCCTGAATCTTATTAGCCATCCCTATAAGCTCTGTCAGGAACTGGTCACCATGTGCTAGATTCTCTTATTAACATCCGACTTAGGGAGAGACTAGACTTTGAAATTATAATAGGATGTATCATCATCATAACTTCAGTACTCACATCCAGTCCTGGAGCTGATTCCTTTGCATATGAGCATGTTTGGGCTCTGGCACGCAACGATCCTCCAGTGATAAAGCACGGTGCAGGGGCAGAGCTCCTGTGGCTGATATTCATGAGTTGAGACCAGAAAACATTTGGAACCATTTGAGATGACAGCAGACGGTCACAGCACCAGGCTGCCTCGCTGCAGTCTCCGTGCCTTCACGTTGAAGGAGACACTCCTATTTTGGTGATTCGTCCTCTCTGCCAGCTGGTAATGGAATAATGGAAAAACAATTGCCTGGGTTTTTTTGGCCAGCGTCTGTTGCCAACCCAACTTCCTGGAAGCTGTGTGCTCTTGGGGTGAGTCAGCAAATGCTTGCTCAGATGAAACGCTCCTCATTCAAAGAACTATTTGCGAAACAACCAGTGGTGGAGAGCGGTTGAAAATCCTCTTCCTTCTGCAGTTCTCCCACGTCAGCACTGCCGGGATAAAAATCCCAGCGTGTGGACCTGGTTTCCCACTGTACCAAGTGGCTGACAGTCTGAACATGAGGCAGGTCAGAGGCAGAACAAGGGAGGGAGATGTGCAGTCACTTCACCCCACCGGAGGGTCTCAGAGAGCGGAGACAGGCGGGTTCTGGGTTAAGGAGAGTGATGGGAAAAAAAAAAAAGATTCACTGTGGCTTTGGGTGAGAGTGTTGGCGTGTGCATTAAAAGCAGAGGAAATGGTCTGTGAAGTGATTAACATGAGTCCATCAGCAGATGGTTCTCCGTGAGGCAGCTCATGGCATTTGTACTTTCGTCAGCACTTGATCATGACCCACGAATGTCTAGCTAGCTAGAAGCCTTTTGGGATCGGCTGTCATGGAGCTGAACCAGTCGCCCCGTGGACCGAAACCCTAGGAAGTCTCTCCAGCCTTCTCTGTCTCACGTGGACATGATGTCCCCCACTTCTCTGGAGCACAGGCTGTCAGAAACTTCGCTGAGATTCCATCTCCCCACCGGCGGGCTGCTAGGGAAGCAGGCGCCTCCACGCAAATGTTTTCTCCACATGGAGTGTAGCGACGGTGTTGGCTCGTCGCCCCCAGAACGGAGGGTTTCTTTCAAGTCCTGTTGGCCGCCTCAGGCGGAGTTCTGATCCTGGGACCCCAAGAGACTGTCTGAGGTAGTTGTCTGGGGTGTGTAGCAGGGGAGGTGTTGAAATTCTTCCCCTTTTTCTTCCTTCTCTAAGCAGGAGAACCATACCCACATCAGGGATGCTGTGACCTGCCAGGCTGCAGCCAGAAACGTGACTTCAAGCAGACGTCTTTCCCTCAGATCTTCACACGCCAAGACCTTGATGAAGGGGCCGGAAGTGGGGAGACTTGACTTGCCTCTAGGATTTTCAGAAAGGCTGGATGGTTCTTATCAAAGCTTGAAAGGGAAGAGAAAGAAGTCTGTGGTCTAAATTGCAGATGAGGAAAAAAAGTGATACATTTCTTTCCATCATTTTGGTGAAACAGCACCAAGCATGAAAGACGTAGGGAAAGTATCCTGTGGATGACTTTCAGAGCGTCCTCCCTGTGTTCAGCTTTACTTTGCTGACATACCTGAATGAAGCAACAGCTGTAACTGACATCAGGGTGAAGATATTACAACCGTTAACCCATATTAACTGCATATGATGTGTAATGTCTTTTCATCAAAGCCAACGGGGCTGCCTGCCTCCCTTGCCCACTGATGTCAGGAAGAGGGAAATTATAAATCTTTTCACTGCTGCTGACTTATAAAGAAATACACCCACACTGTGTGTTATATCCACTGTGGTTCCTCATGACCGTTGCTATTACATGGATACCAAAGGAATTAGTGATGACCATCCTCTTAACTGTTATGTGTTGCCAAATATGCGCTTGCTGTTAAAAAAAAAAAAAAAAAAAAGCCATCAGGCGCACATACAGAATTTTTGTGTTTGTTTTTGCTTAAAAATATACCTGCAGGCTGGTTAGGCCAGATTTAATTATTATATGCTGACATCATTCCAAGTCTTACTCTTCCAGCTGAAATGTTTATTAAATCAAAATGACAAAATGATCCAGGATATTTTTCTGGGTTTTTGGTAGCCCGTGACATTTCATTAACAAGGCTAAGCTTATGTGTCTACAATGGATAACAAAGATTTTTGCATGGATTAAACTAGGGTGTGTTGTTATTCAGTTGCTAAGTTGTGTCTGACTCTTTGCAACCCCATAGACTGCAGCATGCCAGATTTTCCCTGTCCTTCACTATCTCCCAGAGTTTGATCAAATTCACGTCCATTGAATTGGTGATGCCATCCAATCATCTCATCCTCTGTCATCCCCTTCTCCTCCTGCCTTTAATCATTCCCAGCATCAGGGTCTTTTCCAATGAGTTGACTCTTCCCATTGGTTGCCCAGAGTATTGGAGCTTCAGCTTCAGCATCAGTCCATCCAATGAATATTCAGGGTTGATGTCCTTTAGGATTGACTGGTTTGATCTCCTTGTCTGTCCCTTGGCTATCTGAGGGCCTCTCAAGAGTCTTCTCTGGCACCACAGTTGGAAAGCATCAGTTCTTCAGTGCACAGCTTTCTTTATGTTCATTGGTGATATATGCTTTTGCGGAATTTGTTTCAAACTGGGATGTTTCGACTTTAATTCTCAATTAGCAGTTGAGCAAGACTCCTCTCCCTCTAAGCCCCACCTGCATGCTCTGAACAGAAAAGAGGAGAACTGCTGAACCCAGGATCTCATCCAAGTGTTTCTAAAAGTGATAGCTTAGAAAGCTTTTTTTCATGAGCGTTAACCACATGACACCCAGGGAGATATTTCTTCTCTGTAGGTTCTCAGGGCTCTGTAACAGAAAACAGACTAACAAGACCAAGACACACAAGTTTATTAGCACATTATTCTCATATACCAGCCTCCCTGGTGGCTCGGAGGTAAAGAATCCTCCTGCCAATGCATGAGACTCTGGTTTGATCCCTGGGACAGGAAGATCCTCTGGAGAAGGAAATGGCGACCCACTCCATTATTCTTGCCTGAGAAATCCCATGGACAGAGGAGCCTGGTGGGCTACAGTCCATGGGGTTGCAAAGAGTCAGACACAGCTGAGTGACTAAACAACAATTCTCATATGCACATCTGAGGAACTCAGAGATGAATAAAAGTGAGCCTCAGATCTGCTTTCGGGTTCTCGGATAGCCATGGACCTGTTATGGACTGAACATCTGTGCGCACACACACGTTCTGCCACCCACAGATTCACTTTGTGAAGACTTAACGCCCTGTGTGGCTCTGTTTGGAGATGGGGCACCTACAGAAGTAATTCAGGCTAATTGTGGTCATGAGAGTGGGACCCTGATCCACGAGATTTGTGTCCTTATCAGAGCTGACAGTGGAGAGCTGACCGTCTGTGTCTCAGATCAGGAGGAACAGGTCATGTGAGCACACAAGATGATGGCCGCCTATGGTAACCAAAGAGAAGAGGCCTCGGTGTGCAAGCATACCCTGCCAGCACCTCGATCTCAGGCTTCCTGGCCTCCAGAACTGTGAGTGATTCCCCTTAGATAAGCCCCAGTGGGTGGCACTTCATACGGAAGCCCAGGTAGACTGAGACAGGACCCGCCCGTGCCCCTGGCATCCACCACGCACCTGTGCAGCAGGCGGGCTCTCCAAGCTCTAGCTGCTAGTTGTCCTTGCTGGCCAGGCTCCACACTTTCTCAGGCACCATGTATCCCCCTATGATCTGCTGCTGTTACCCAAAAACTGGGCTTGCCTCTTGATGGATGTTGAGCTAACAGACACAGCCAAGCACAAGATCAGATCAGGAATAGGGAGCAAGGACGTATTATTTGCAGCAAGTAACGAACACCAGGGAACTTCCCCAAAGCTAAAAGGCTACATGCATATTCATGAAAGGACTTGAAAATAGGGGAATTCAGCCTTAGTTCAGTTGAGTTCAGTCACTCAGTCATGTTTGACTCTTTGCGACCCCATGGACTGCAGCACGCCAGACTTCCCTATTACCAACTCACGGAGCTTGCTCAAATTCATGTCCATCAAGTTGGTGATGCCATCCAATCATCTCATCCTCTTTTGTCCCCTTCTGCTTCCACCTTCAAGCTTTCCCAACACCTTCAATCTTTCTTCAATCTTCAACTCTTTTCCAGTGAGTCAGTTCTTCCTATCAGGTGGCCAAAGTATTGGAGTTTCAGCTCCAGCATCAGTCCTTCCAATGATATTCAGGACTAATCCTTTTAGATGGACAGGTTGGATCTCCTTGAGGTCCAAGGGACTCTCAAGAGTCTTCTCCAGCACCGCAGTTCAAAAGCATCAATTCTTGAGTGCTTAGCTTTCTTTATGGTCCAACTCTCCCATCCATACATTACTACTGGAAAAGCCATAGCTTTGACTAGACAGACCTTTGTTGGCAAAGTAATGTCTCTGCTTTTTAATATGCTACTTAGCTTGTACAGAGGAGCCTGGTAGGCTATAGTCCATGGGGTCACAAAGAGTTGGACATGACTGAGCAACTTCACTTTCACTTTCTAGGTTGGTTATAGTTTTTCTTCCAAGGAGCAAGTGTCTTTAAATTTCATGGCTGCAGTCACCATCTGCAGTGATTTTGGAGCCCAAGAAAATAAACTCTGCCACTGTTTCCATTGTTTCCCATCTATTGCCCATGCAGTGATGAGACCAGATGCCACAATCTTCGTTCTTTGAAAGTTGAATTTTAAGCCAATATTTTCACTCTCTTCTTTCACTTTCATCAAGAGGCTCTTTAGTTCCTCTTTGTTTTCGGCTATAAGGGTGGTGTCATCTGCTTATTTGAGGTTATTGCTACTTCTGGCAATCTTGATTCCAGTATGTGTTTCATCCAGCCTGGCATTTCACATTATGTACTCTGCATAGATGTTAAATAAGCAGGGTGACAATATACAGCCTTGACATACTCCTCTCCCAATTTGGACCAGGCTATTGTTCCATGTTCAGTTCTAACTGTTGCTTCTTGACTTGCATACAGGTTTCTCAAGAGGCAGGTCAGGTGTTCTGGTATTCCCATCTCTTTTAGAATTTTCCATAATTTGTTGTGATCCACACAGTCAAAGGCTCTGGCACAGTCAATAAAGCAGAAACATGTTTTTTGGACCTCTCTTGTTTTTTGATGATCCAGCGGATGTTGGCAATTTGATCTCTGGTTCCTCTGCCTTTTCTAAATCCAGCTTGAACATCTGGAATTTCACAGCTCACATACTGTTGAAGCCTGGCTTGGAAAATTTTGAGCATTACTTTGTTAGTGTGTGAGATCAGTACAATTGTTCAGTAGTTTGAACATTCTTTGGTCTTTCCCTTCTTTGGGATTGGAATGAAAACTGACCTTTTCCATACTTGTGGCCACTGCTGAGTTTTCCAAATTTATTGGCATGCTGAGTGCAGCACTTTAATAACACCATCTTTTAGGATTTGAAGTAGCTGAACTGGAATTCCATCACCTCCACTAGCTTTGTTTGCAGTGATGCCTCCTAAGGCCCACTTGACTTTGCATTCCGGGATGTCTAGATCTAGGTGAGTGATCACAGCATCGTGATTGTCTGGGTCGTGAAGGTCTTTTTTGTACAGTTATTCTGTGTATTCTTGCCTCTCTTCTAAATATCTTCTGCTTCTGTTAGATCCATGCCATTCCTGTCCTTTATTGACCCCATCTTTGCATGAAATGTTCCCTTGGTATCTCTAATTTTCTTGAAGAGATCGCTAATCTTTCCCATTCTGTTGTTTTCCTCTATTTCTTTGCACTGATCACTAAGGAAGGCTTTCTTATCTCTCTTTGCTCTTCTTTGGAACTCTGCATTCAAATTGGTATCTTTCCTTTTCTCCTTTGCTTTTAGCTTCTCATCTTTTCTCAGCAATTTGTAAGGCCTCCTCAGACAACCATTTTGCCTTTTTGCATTTCTTTTTCTTGGGGATGGTTTCTATCCCTGTCTCCTGTACAGTGTCACAAACCTCTTGCCGTGATTCTTCAGGCACTCTCTCTATCAGACCTAATCCCTTGAATCTATTTGTAACTTCCACTGTATTTTCATAAGGGATTTGAATTACATCATACCTGGTCTAGTGGTTTTCCCTACTTTCTTCAGTTTAAGTCTGAACTTGGCAATAAGGCGTTCATGATCTGGGCCACAGTCAGCTCCCGGTCTTATTTTTGCTGACTGTATAGAGCTTCTCCATCTTCAGTTGCAAAGAATATAATGAATCTGATTTCAGCATTGACCATCCATCTGGTGATGTCCATGTGTAGAGCCTTCTCTCGTGTTTCTGGAAGACGGTGCTTGCTCTGACCAGTGCGTTCTCTCGGCAAAACTCTGTTAGCCTTTGCCCTGCTTCATTGTGTACTCCAAGGCCAAACTTGCCTGTTACTCCAGGCATCTCTTGACTTCCTACTTTTGCATTCCAGCCTCCTGTGATGAAAAGGATGTCTTTTGGGGGTGTTAGTTCTAGAAAGTCTTGCAGGTCATCATAGAACCATTCAACTTCAGCTTCTTCGGCATTAGTGGTTGGGGCATAGACTTGGATTACTGTGATACTGAATGATTTGCCTTGGAAATGAACAGAGATCATTCCATCATTTTTGAGTTTTGAATTTACCCTAGAATTAGAGTAAAGGTCAATTCACAGAGCCCCAGCTTTAGCTGATTAAAATCCAGAGGGTCAACATCCTCATTCAATCCTCCACCTGGTGGGAGCCTTAGTTCCTGCCGAATGGAGAGATATTAATTATATATATCCCGTGAGGAGAAACTAGGACTCTGATTTATCACCACACTTGTTTGACTGTCTTTTCCCTGTTCCTGCATTCCTCTGTATCTATAAGATCATTTATTACTGAGACCTGTTCAGGGGCAGCACTGTGGCCAGGCTTAGGTCTTTAAATGGCTTAAGCCAAAATGGTTCTCTTATGCCCAGAAAGCCATTTGGGGCTCTCTTGCTCTCGGGACACCTGGACATACCTGCTTACACGGTGACGCCCCTGGACCCCGAGGCCCCATGCTCTGGGGGGAGCCCTTATTTACAAAAGCACTCTGCTCTCACTTGTACAGCTACCCTACAAGTTTGTCATCCAATAGGAGACCCTGGTTAGATCCCTGGGTTGTGAAGATCCCCAGGAGGGAATGGTAACCCACTCCAGTATTCTTGCCTGGAGAATTCCATGGGCAAAGGAGCCTGGCGGGCTGCCATCCATGGGGTCGCAAAGAGTCAGACATGACTGAGTGAGTGAGCGTGAGCACCACTAGCTTTGGCATCTACCCACGGAGCAAACAGGAACTCCTGCACACCTTCCTGCGTGTCCCACGGGAAGGCCTGCAAACACACTGGAGAAGCAAGTGATTCCTCTGTCCATGCCAGTTCAGTGGCTCAGTCCTGTCTGACTCTTTGCGACCCCACGGAGGGCAGAACACAGGCCTCCCTGTCCATCACCAACTCCCAGAGCTTACGCAAACTCATGTCCATCGAGTTGGTGATGCCATCCAACCATCCCATCCTCTGTTATCCCCTTCTCCTGCCTTCAATCTTTCCAGCATCAGGGTCCTTTCCAGTGAGTCAGTTCTTCGCATCAGGTGTCCAAAATATTGGAGTTTCAGCTTCAGCATCAGTCCTTCCAATGACTATTCAGGACTGATTTCCTTTAGGATGGACTGGTTTGATCTCCTTGCAGTCCAAGGGACTCACAAGAGTCTTCTCCAACACCACAGTTGAAAAGCATCAGTTCTTCAGTGCTCAGCTCTCACATCCATACATGACTGCTGGAAACACCATAGTTTTGACTAGATGGACTTTTGTTAGCAAAGTATGTGTCTGCTTTTTATGTCTAGGTTGGTCCTAGCTTTTCTTTCAAGGAGCAAGCATGGCTGCAGTCACCATCTGCAGTGATTTTGAAGGCCCTCAAAATAAAGTATCTCGCTGTTTCCATTGTTTCCCCAGAAGAACTATACAAAAAAGATTTTCATGACCCAGATAAGCATAATGGTGTGATCACTCACATAAAGTCCTTACTAGAGGAAGTGGATTTCTTCTCTAGTTCAAATAGATGAAGTTCCTATTTGGAACCTACGGCATGCTAATGAAACTCAAGGGATTTTGAATAATCCCTTGGCAATCCTCCTCCTTCTAGTCAAGGCTATGGTTTTTCCAGTGGTCACATATGGATGTGAGAGTTGGACTATAAAGAAAGCTGAGCATCGAAGAATTGATGCTTTTGAACTGTGGTGTTGGAAAAGACTCTTGAGAGTCCGTCAGACTGCAAGGAGATCAAACCAGTCAATTCTAAAGGAAATCAGTCCTGAACATTCACTGGAAAGACTGATGCTAAAGCTGAAACTCCAAGACTTTGGCTACCTGATGCAAAGAACTGACACATTGGAAACATTGAAAGTAGAAGGAGAAGGGGACAACAGAGGATGAGATGATTGGATGGCATCACCGACTTGATGGACATAAGTTTGAGCAAGCTCCGGGAGTCAGTGATGGACAGGGAGGCCTGGCATGTCGCAGTGCATGAGGTTGCAAAGAGTCGGACATGACTGGGTGACTGAACTGAACTGAACTGAGCAACAGTGGTTGTGTGTGTTGGAGCTGGGGAATAGGTTTTAAATGAAATAAGAATAGACTGTTATAATGTTAAAGTAACTCTTGGAAATTCCTCCCCGCTGTCTAGGAGGCCAACTAACTTTTCCTGATGCAGGTCTGCAACCCTCCAGGGTTTCTTCCAACTTTCTTCTGCTAAAGAAACTCACGTGTTTAGGGACCGTGATACACAGAAAAAGTGTCTTTTAAAAATACTAGAATCCCCCTCAGCATAGTGAGGTGGATCCTGGGAGATTCCCCATTGCATCTGGTGCTCCCCAGGGCAGAGGCCTGAGGCATCACCCCGCGGGTTCTGGGTGTTCTCTCCTCCCTCCCCTCGCCCACTCAGTGGGCTTGAGTATGGGTAAACTCCGGGAGACAGTGAGGACAGAGGAGCCTGGTGTGCTGCCATCCATGGGGTCACAGAGAGTCTGATACCACTTAGTGGCTGAACAGCTACAACCCTCCCTGAGCTGGCCTCTGAATTAAAAGAAGCCCCCAAATGTGATGGGACCCATGGAATCATCTCCATTTTACAAGAGGAAATCGAGTAGGTGGGGAAGGATGGTGTAACCAGCCAGGTGACTTCCTGTTGGTGGACTGGGCTGAAATCTGAACCATGCCTGCCTCCCTCCAGAACCTTCCAGCTCATATGCTCCTGCCATGCTGCCTGTGTGTACATGTGTCGAAGAATCCAAGGTGAAGCTGTACTCCTGCATTTCACTAACATTTTAGGTAAGTTTACTGATGCCTGAGAGACTGGGAGGAAAAGAGTTCCTTGACCGTTTTGGGTCCCTGGCTGTTGTTGAGTGGCTCAGTTCTGTCTGACTCTCTGCGACCCTGTGAACTGCGCACACAAGGCCTCCCTGTCCTTCACCGTCTCCTGGAACTTGCTTAAACTCACGTCTATTGAGTCAACGATGCCATTCAACCGTCTCATCCTCTGCCGCCCCCATCTCTCCTTACCCTCAATCCCTGCCTGGGCCTGAAAATTAAACTGACAAAGATTAACAGGAGAAAGAAGACAAATTTATTGCAGTTTTCTGTGTCATTGGAGCCTTCATTGGGAAATGAAGATGTGAAGAAACGGTAACCCTTGAACGTTTTTACATTAGCTTTGCTGAAGACTGAATGTGTGGGAAAGTGCGGTAGGGCAGAGGGTGTGGGGTAAGGGTGACTTGATGAGACCTGTCCATCCAGCTTCCACTCGGTGCCCATCTCCCGCCGTGAGGATGCTCCTTCCTCTGGGTCCAGGGAGGGCACTTCTCACCTGAGGGTTTTCTGACTGCTTCTAGGAGGAAGGGCTGCACCTGTCGTTTCTCAAATTTCTTCCCCTTAAAATAGTAAATGGGCCCATGTTTGGGGGCAGCATGTTCTGAACTCCATCAGACTTAAATTATGAAATAGGATGCCTTGCAGCTTCCGCAAAATAAAATTAGAACATATTTGCCTTGGAAATTTGCATCCTCAGCAGGGAAATGTCGGGTGTGGCAGAATAAGGAATTAAGTAGTTTTCTCGTGATGTAGGGAAAATGGAATAATGTGATGTCTGTCTCAACCAGACTGAAAACACCCCCAAGGACAGGGGTATGTCTTGCTCCTCTTTCTGAGAACCTTGGCAGAGAGCTGGGCACCCATGGATGTTAGGATATTCTCACTTCAAAGTCATCAGTCACTGGGGCTTAGTTTTCTTAGCCACATCTGGACCTCACCAGCTGTTCTTCACCCTCCTTCCTTCTGTGTCTCACGCCGTCTGGGAACATGAACACGGCACGAAGTCTCCCTTCAAGGTCAAAGGTAATGGGACAGAGACACCCACTTCAAGTTCTGGACAGAAACTGCTAAGTTTCAATCACATTCTGAGAAGTGAGAAAGACTTTCTGTATGTACACGTAGATAAGTGACATCCACCTGCCCCAGCTTGGTTTCTTCCAAGCCGACGTTTTGGCACTGATGCTGCTCAGAGCTGGGAGTGACGTGCACACTGGGTACGGAAGGGAGGAGCTTCCATCAGCACCGTCTTGACCAGAAGTGTAAACAGGCTCCTGGATTCTGAAACTTCCAGGTTATACCAGTGAAGGAACTTAATTCTTGATGAAAAGTAGCAGCAAGGTTTCATCAAATATAGGTCACAACTGCACTGTAATACAGAAAACGTGATTCACAGTTTATAACTTTCTGTGCTTTCCATAGAAATGTGTATTTCTCTAAACCTGTATATTATTAATAACCCATAAAATATTAACTTCACCTAAAAATGCATTATTAACAATGTAATCTGTGCAATACACACATTGGTTTTCTCCAGATACTTTCTTTAGTAATCCCAAGCTCCCTTCTTCTTGATGTTGGTGAAAGAGACCTTTCTACAAATGTCGATCTGTAATGACAAAGAGGATTCACCAACTTGCAGCAAGGGGTCAAGACAGAATCAATAAATCTGTCAAAACAGCAAGATTTCAAACCAAAGCTTGCTCCCCACAGTTCAGAAAGCACGGGGCCCTGGGGGAGTAGGGTGTCTTTGGGAAAGCACCGCCTGTTGTTTCTGTTTACTGCAGGCCCTTTCTAAAATAGGATCTAAGGTCCTGGGGCCATCAGAGAGCCCACCACGAGGACACTATTGCTGTCCTCAATGCGTGTGCTCAAAGACGTCTAAAAGAATCTGTGGTAACAGTCTACGCACGGCCTTGGGCTTGTGGACCATTTTCCACTCTAAAACAACAAGCTGGCTTTGCTCTCTGCTGACAGCCATGTGTATTACCAACTCTGTGTGAAGTTTCAGAAATGGTTACTATTAGAAGGTACACATCATAATCCGGATCTCAGAAGGGAAAGAAGGAAGCTGTCAGCGTCCGTCTTCATTTGCTCCTGTTGCAGGTCTCCCAGGGTGTGGGAAAGGCTCAGCCCCGCAGCCTCTGAGCAGGCTACCCTGGGAATGGCAGCACCCATATATGGTGTGAATTCAATTAGCCAGGTCCTCTGAGAGGCACCAGGGGACCGTGGAGGACATGGTTTCTTGAATTCTCATTTGCAGTCTCACAAATAATGTTCAAAAGTCATTAGACCATGAAGAGTTTTCATTACCCTTCATCAGTCAACAGCCATCACTCACTGATCGAGTGCCTCCTTGGGACATGGTGCTGGGTACCACGGTGGGGAGTCAGAGGGGATGAAGGGTGGGAAACCAAAGTGGCTGAAAGAAAACACAGATACATAATGTAGAAGCACATGGAAGGCAAATCCTCTCAGATGAAAGCGAAGGGAGAAGTGTTTCTAGAAATGTTGAGCTGTAGGTTAATAAAGAGAGACTTAGATTTCATTGTATAAAGTGAGAAGCCCTTGAATGTCAAAAGTTACTGGAAGCAAAACAAAAAGGCGAATAGCAAAGTGGGACAAAAATTTGAGCTACATGACAGAGGGTTAAAGGCTTTAAGAAAACTTGATACAGAGCAACGAAGGAAAAACGCTCCAATAGAAACGAGGTGAAAGGACACAGTCCCTTTACGGAAGAAAGGGAAGCAGCCAGCACACTGGCACAGATGCTGAACCTCACGAGTAACTTAAGAAACGCCATGAAAACTGTTACCTGAAGATGGGGCCTGCCTCTAGCTGGGTGTCAAGCCAAAAGACATGACCGAGAACAGGAGAAGGAAGGATGTCTCATGGCAAATAAGGAGAACACCAGGGAGCTTTCCCAAAGAGGCGTCTTCCCGAAGTTTAAAGTTAAGGGAACATGCATATTCATAAAGGGGCTTGAGCAGAGGAGAATTCAGCCTAGAACTGGGGCCAAGGTTGAGATACTCCCAGCTTTAGCTGGACTCAGTTTAGCAACTGAACCACCACCAAGCTTTAGTTGATTGAGGCCAAGATGGTCAGCAGCATCATCATTCCATCCTCCACCTGGATGGGGGCTTGTGATTGTTCACTTCCTCAGTCGTGTCGAACTCTTTGCGACCCCAAGGACTGCAGCATACCAGGCTCTCCTGTCTTTCTCCATCTCCTGGAGTTGGAACAAACTCACGTCCATTGAGTCGATGATGCCATCCAACCACCTCATCCTCTGTCGCTCCCTTCCCCTGCTGCCTTCAATTTATCCCAGCATCAGAGTCTTTTCCAATGAGTCAGCTCTTCATATCTGGTGGCCAAAGTATTGAAGCTTCAACTTCAGCATCAGTTCTTCCAATGAATATTCAGGGTTGGTTTCCTTTAGAATTGACTGGTTTAATCTCCTTGCTGTCCAAGGGACTGTCCAGAGTCTTCTCCAGCACCACAGTTCTTTAGCACTCAGCCTTCGTTATGGTCCAACTCTCACATCCATACATAACTACTGGACAAACCATAGATTTGACTAGACAGACCTTTGTTGGCAGGGTAATGTCTCTGCTTTTTTAATATACTATCTAGGTTAGTCATAGCTTTTCTTCCAAGGAGAAAGCAACTTTTAATTTTGTGGCTGCAGTCACCATTTGCAATGATTTGGGGTGGGGTTTAGTTCCTGCAGAATCAGAGACATGTATCAGATGTTGTGTATATCCTTGGTGGCTCAGATGGTAAAGCGTCTGCCTGCAATGTGGGAGACCTGGGTTCAATCTCCGGGTCAGGAAGATCTCCTGTTGAAGGAAATGGCAACCCACTCCAGTATTCTTGCCTGGAAAATCCCATGGATGGAAGAGCCTGGTAGGCTACAGTCCATGGGGTTGCAAAGAGTCAGACACGACTGAGCGACTTCACTTTCACTTTCACTTTATGGCTAAACTATTGTTTCTTGACTCAGGACCCTGTACCTATATTCCCTGACTTCCCTTGAGATTACTGACTGCTGAGACCTGTTCAAGGACAAGCACTGTAGCCGGACTTAGATCACAAAATGACCTAGGCCCAAAATGGCTTCTCTGATGTCAAGAAAGCCATGCCTAGTTCTTTCTCCAGAAACCCTCTACCCTGATGAAGTGAGGCACTTAGTCCTT
Organism: Redunca redunca; assembly: GCA_006410935.1. NCBI lineage: Eukaryota > Metazoa > Chordata > Mammalia > Artiodactyla > Bovidae > Redunca > Redunca redunca. The sequence goes on from SJYQ01000885.1 coordinate 447,211, forward strand.
CAGTTGTGTCCGATTCTTTGTGACCCCGTGGACTGCAGCCCACCAGGCTCCTCTGTTCATGGGCTTCTTCGGGCAAGAATACTGGAGTGGGTTGCCCTGCCCTTCTCCAGGGGGATCTTCCCTAAACCTATCAACATTTCCCTTTTTTCTTGTTTTTCGAGATTGACTGAAACTGTAGTGAACACACAGGGAACAGTGTAACTCTGAGGTGTGGGCCACCGCCTGCCTATTCCTGCCCAGGTCTCAGACACCCGTCCCCTGCCTACCCCCCGCCCTCAGGTGGACAGCAGCTCTTCTGCAAGGCCCGGAGCTCAGGCATAGCCCCTCGCCAGCAGAAATGGAGGCACAGAGCTTACACGGAGGCTGCTAGGCTCCAAGGGGCAGATGGGTCGCGAGAGGTGGCTGCAGAAGATCAGACTTGGATGGTAGCCCTGGGCCCCCAGGTCTGAAATGTCAGGCTGGGCTTCCTGTGGCTAGAGCCCCTGAGCCTCCCCATGACTCCCCCCTCCCACCCAGGAGACCCCACTTCCCACCTGGGCTGCTTTGCGCGGGCTCTCTTTCCGGCAATTGACAAAGCAGATCTGTGTTCCGAGTGGCGGAGTGAATCAGCAGAAGCCTGTCCAGGGGCATCTGGCAATGTGTGTTAGCAGCTCTTCCTAGTAAGGGAGCTACCAAAGATCTGACTCTAGATTTCTGTCCAGGGACACTTAATGAAATATTTTTAATAGTGAAAAACTGGAGGCAACTTGAAGGTTCCACAGGATGGAAATTGCTATAAAGGCCGTGGCAATATATCAGTGGCAGGTGGGATGTTATGAAGTCTGCTGCTAAAAAAGCCAAATCATATGAACCCCGAACTGGCAGAAAATGGTGTTTTTATGCCAAGAAAATAACCCTGAAAGTATATTACCCAAAGTTTATTAATGTTTTATTTGGAAATAATATGATATTGACAGGTAAGTTGCAAGAATGGTGCAAAGAATTCTCACACACCTTCACCCAGGCTCACCAGCTGTTCCCATTCCGCCATGTTTGTTCTCTCTACACACACCACACACACACTCAAATATTCTGACACTCCATAAAATAATATATAACTTTATATCATAGAAAATTATAAATGTGTATAGTAAGTACAATGCATCATTTGTATATAATATATAATTTTATATGATATTCACAACTGTTTAACTCTCAAATTTTTAAAATAATTTAAAGACTACTACTAAGTTGATATAATTCTTTTGAAATCAGCTTAGAAATACCATCTAAGCTTTAAAACATACATTTCCTTTGAACTAATAATCCTACTTCTGGGATTCTATTCTAAGAAACTTTCAAATTTTAAAAGGGCATTATGTGAAAAATTGAATCATAATATTCTTTTTATGAGAAAAAAATGTGAATAAGACAAATGTTCAACAAGAGAGAAGTGAGAACTAGTCTATTCTTTTGAAGAAATCTTATACATGCATTAAAATCACATGTGTGAAGGGCCGACTACCAATGGAAAATGCTAGTAAATGACAATCTGGGACCAATGGTCTGACTGAGCGTGGCGTGTGTCCAGGTGATCATTCCAACAAGGCTCTGGTGGGGCCCCCGAGAAAGAAGCCTTGCTAAATGGGGAGGCCACTCAACCTGCAGGCCAAGATCACCTGTACCGTCAGGAAAGGAGAGGCCAGAGACAGCCTTCCAGCCCCAGAGCACGCTTGCCTGGGGACCCCTCCAGCGAGCATGGACAGGACCACCCCCATCCCAGGAGTTCAGCAAGGAGGATTTGCCTTTCTCCTCATTCCCAAAGCTTGTCCACCACCGAGGCTGCCTTCTATCCCACTAAATCCACTAGCGACCCCAGGATCATTCCCCACACAGCTTCCTGGAAGGCGCTGTGCCCCCTGGACGTGACCCTATGAAATCAACCTCAGAGCCAAGCCTTGGAGCTCAAAGTGCACGTGGAGACTCATGGACCAGTATTCCTGGTGGAGGGGCAAGCTGGCCCTGAGAAGAGCCATCAGCACCCTGGGAGGAGAGGCCCACCTCCAAAAAGGTCAGTTTTCAGAAACAGCGGTCGCTGACCTGGGGAAAAGGTTTCTTTTAAAATCCTGTGCGTGGTCAGGGTTTCGTTTTCACTTCACTCCAGGCTATGTAGCCCTCCTTGGTTGCTCCCACCCTTCTTGTCAAGGGAACTGTCATGACCCGATTTGCCCTTGGGAGGGGTTGCTGTCTCCCAGCGTTCTGAGTGTAGCCCTTTGGTTTATTTCCTCGCTGGGCGTTTGGCTGTGAGTGAACATAGTCTGATGCAGCAGTGACTGAGAGATCGGGATGCTATGCTTTGCCAACCTTCTTGCTGGAATCCCAGATAAACACGGGGTACAGGCTCTCACTCCTGAGCAGATCACAGCCAACACTCCCTCCGTGCCCCCACACCCCCAACCAGAACAAAAGACTTGCTGCCACAGGTCTGGTGGATGCCAGGCCAGGACGTGAAGGAACTGGTCATCCTCCAACATCATTCGTCCAGTCTTGCAAAAAAAAAAATTTCTAAAATGACCAGAACCATAATTGTTGCTTGAAAAGAAAATCATTAAACAGTGATATTCTCCAGCCAAACACAAGATCGCAGCAGTTACATGTCCTTAAGGAATGCCTCCTTAAGTTCAGATCAGAAAGATTTAGAAACTGCAGGAGTCTCGAGGATTTGCAAGCAAACCCTATATATCTATGTCAGGATATCAGATCCAAGGGGTGAGCCAGCTGAAAGGCAAAAAAAGAAAAAAAATAGATGCAGTCCTCAGGAATCAACTTCCAAGTGCAAGTTTAAACTTTAAAATCAGCTGGGTCTATACCAAATGAGATCGGCAAGGGAGTGACATTTTAAAGGTTCAGGTCATTCAGGAGTAACAAAGACGACCATTCTGTCGGCCAGAGCAGCTGCTCTTTGATGTTTGAAAGGGCAGCAGACAGCGTACCCAGGTGGAATTAAGGCTGGATCAAGAGGCAGGAGAGTGGAGGGGAGAGGCAGGGAGGAAGCCTTCAACACTCCCAGACTTTGCAAACAGTGGGGCATGTGGACACGCCCCAGGGAGAGTGAGGGCCGCAGGGCAGCTGTCTGCTGTCTCCCCTGCCTGGGAAAATGCGAGAACTGGGCCAGGGAGGAGAGGGATATTCAGCGTGACTCATCCACCCTGGTCTGGAGACCACAGCAGGAATCAGTTCATCATCACATGAGAGAAAGTCTTCGAACTCTGGTGAGCAGAGGCCCAGTTGTTCCCATCCTCTCCTGGGGAAAGAGTGAAGCAAGTGGCCTCTAGGGCTGAAGCTCTTGGCTAAGCCAAGCAAACCTGGCCTGGAAGGGAGCCCTGGCAGAGAGTCCCGACTATCTTCCGGTGGCTCAAAGGAGGAAAATGAATCACTCAACCGTCTGCCCGTTGAAGCAGTTGCTTAGAATCAAGTTTCTGTAAGAAAATGCAGACCAGAAAATGCCCTGTGGCCCACGGTCTAGAACCCGTGAGGCCGGCACATCGTACCTGCTGAAGGCGGTCTTGTCTTTCTGTCCAGACATGCGTGTGAGTTGGTAGTAGTGAAATGTGCTTATTTCTGCCTGTAAATTTCACTTCTGCGGCAGGTTGTCATCACAAGTCTCGAAGGATCTCCACCTTTCAAACCTTCAAGGTCATGACTATCTGGGTGCCTCTGTCATTGGCCTGTGGCTTTTGGGTGTCAGGGTGGCGTTCTAGGAGAATCTGGCTGGCTCAGTTCCCTTCTGGAACAGCGGGGTGGGGCTTTTTTTCAGGGGGAAGTTGTAGGTCAGTTTTCAAAAAGGCAGCTTCTGAAGGAAAGAGCGATCAGACCCAGGAGAGAGGATGGGCTTTCAGAGATGCTTTCCCAGTGCTGCAGAGCAACCCCATCTGTTTAGCTAAATGTGTAAAAGTGTCTCCAAACTAAAACGTGGTTGCACGCATACTAAGTCACTTCCGTTGTGTCAGACTCTTTGTGACCCTATGGACCACGACCCTCCAGGCTCCTCTGTCCTTGGGATTCTCCAGGCAAGAATATTGGAGTGGGTTGCCATATCCTCCTCCAGGTGACCTTCCCGAACCCGGGATCGAACCCGGGTCTCCTGCATTGCAGGTGGATTCTTTACTGATAAGTCACCGGGGAAGCCCATGGCTGTGGGGGTGGGGTCAAGGCAGGGCTCCAAGTCATACTGATGGGTTTCCGGGTGACTCATCACTTTTGCTGGCCTTTCTCCTGCTCATCCTCTTCTCCTGCAACACAAAACCCAGCAGAAATCAACTATCTCCAGCATCCAGGTGAATGAGGCCACGCACACAGGATTTCTGTCCTTGGGAGAGCGGGGAAGGTAGGTGTGAGGACACACCACAATAGTAGGTTGTTTTCAGCCTGAACTGACAAGTGCTTGGGTCTCTAAAACTCCCAAGAGACAACTGGAAGTAGGGCAGCCGGATTGGCCTTACGTGTCACCACACCAGTCCCCCGGGCCTTCTGGTGTCTCCTGGTGATTTACAGCTTCAGGGAGATGGGGCTGGAGGCAGTGCTGGGATGGGGCAGGGGGAGGGAGTGGAGGCCAAGGGCGTTTGATCAACAGCACATGTAACAGTCCTGGGCCCCCAGGAAGGGTAGGGCTGAGTTTTGTGCCCTTGTGTGGTCACAAGAGCCAGCGTAGGAAATACACTAAAGGCCCAGACGGATGCAGTAAAATGCAGTAATGATCGCAGCCCCTCTCTCCCCTCCAGGCTGGCACGACTTAAAGAAACACTGGGGAGGCTGGAACTGCATTCTCCTCTGTTTCATCAGTCTCTCTCCCGCCTAGCTCTGCTGGTCTCAGCATCGATTCTCTTCGAGTGTGTTTCCATTCTGCAGTTCTCTCTACATCTAGAAACGCTCACAACCAGAGCCACAGATGTCAGCCCACTGGTGCAATTGCTTTGCTGAAGTTCAGTGAAAGCCAAATATTTGGCTCAAAGATGGGCTTTTGAGTTTAATTGCCGGTGGTTACAATTATCTGCACAGGCACCCAGGTGATTTGAACGCAGCAGTGAATTCTCAACTCCCTGTGACACAAATGGCAGCCTTTATGTGGACGTGTCTGTTACAGGAGGCTGCGAGCACGTCTCCGTGATCATGCTCCTCTTGGTGTGTGCGGGCGGGCCATGAGGTCACTGCTGGGAATTCCTGAACTCAGAGGTGGACCAGGGCAGGTGTAACATTTATATCCGACCCAGCCTCCGCGCAGAGAAGATTGCTGGTCTTGGCAAGTATTGATGAGGCCACACACAGTGTGTGGATGCTGTTTTGTGTGATCATGGCAATACGGTGAGCGGTTGACGGGGCTGGGTCGGGGAGAGGTGGACTTTTCAAAACAGATCCACACCGTCTAAGTTCTTTTTTTTTTTTTTTTTTTTTGATTTAATTCATCTTTTATTTTTTCTTTTAGCAAACATTAGATAGTATGAACAAAACTGTACTGTTAACTATAGTTACACATCCTTATTTGCTTTATATGTTATAAACATACTTAAGCAGATAAAATTCACTGAATTAGACATATTCCAGAACTCTGACATACACTTTTCTAAGTCAGGCAAAAGAAAGCTTATCAGATTTTCCTACGAGATCAGCATCATACAGCAAACTAAACTAGTATATGCTGCTTTTAACTTAACATGTGCCATTTTTCAGACTTTAATTTTAGGTCACAGCTAAAATAATTTTTATCTCAAGTTTTATGAAAGAACAGAAGCTGAAACATACAAATCCTGTCCGTAACCATATTGGCCATTTAAAAATAAAAAATATACCTATAATCAAGAAAATGCTATTCACCCTGCTAGAAAAAAATAGCCAATAAGTTATTTTACAATACTTTAAGTAGATTTCACTGTATCTTATTTTATTGCTTAATGCTTCTCTTTTAACTTTAAAATAACAGATTACCCACCGCCCCTTCTTTGCAAAAAAATCCAGATCCAGCATTACAAAACAAGCGGCACTCAGAATATATTCTGTTTAGCAGGCAGAGTGGTTCTTAGTCTTTGCAGAGTGGTTCTTAGTCTTTGCAAGTGTACAAAACCTTCATGCAGCACTTATCTGCTCAATAGTTCCCCACACTGTCACCTGCTGAATACATAACACTGATACCCTGTTTTCTATGTTATAAAACCCAGCTGTTGTTACTTAGTTATTCAGTCGTGTCCAACTCTGTTGACACCACAGACTATGCAGCCCACCAGGCTCCTCTGCCCATGGAATTTTGCAGGCAAGATTACTGGAGTGGGTTGCCATTTCCCATTACAGGGGATCTTCCAGACCCAGGGATCAAACACAGGTCTCCATATCTCCTACATTGCAGGTGGATTCTTTACCAGTGAGCCACTGGAGAAGCTCATAAAACCCAGTATTTACTTAGAAAAATTAGTTGCATTCATGGAGAAAAAATTCAAACTTGCCACACCGTCTAAGTTCTGTGCCAAGCCAGGTAGCTTCCTCCTGGGACCTGAGTTCTGCTCCTTTGGGACCCCAGGCCTAAGCAAATGTGGCCTTGGAGACAGAAAATATTCCCCAAGTCCTGAGAGCTCTGAGACTTTCAGGCCAAATTCTCCCTGTGTGTTATAGCGCTGGAAATAGACTCACAAGTTCCAAAGCATTTGCTTATTTATATAAAATGTGTTGTAGAAGGGAATGTCTACCCACTCCAGTATTCCTGCCTGGAAAATCCCATGGACAGAGGAGCCCAGTGGGCTACGGTCCAGGGGGTCACAAAGAGTCAGATAAGACTGAGCACAGCACGGCAGCACAGAAGATGCATGCCGAGTTCTCCCAGGTAAGTATGTTTAAGGCTGTTAAGAATATGACTGATTAATAGATTCAGTCATCCATTCGTTCACTTCTTCATTGGGTCAAATACTGAGCAATGACTGTGTTCCGGGGCCCTGTGTTAAATCCTGGAATACGAGGAAGAAGAAGACACTGACCCGTCCTTGGTGCCAATTCTGCAGGAGAACACAAGTCAGTTCAGAAGTGGTTTCCAAAACAGGGTGATATCAGAAAGGTAGAAACTGGTAGTTGTGTCACTGTGAATCTGAAGCACCTGGGACTTTTGTATGCGGGAGCGGCGGCATAACGTGGGGCATGCCTTGGCAGTTACCTACTAAAGGTAAATATATGGTCATATTCCTGTGACCCAGCAATTCCGCTCCTTTGCTTGCTGTTGTTCAGTCACTCAGTTATGTCCAAGTCTTTCCAAGCCCATGGACTGCACGACTGCAGGCTTCCCTGTCGTTCACCATCTCCCAGAGTTTGCTCAAGCTCATGTCCATTGAGTTGGTGTTGCCATCCATACAACCATCTCCTGTGCTTATACCCACAATCAACGTGTGCGTATACCTACCAGATTACGTTTACGAGAATGTCCATTGCTGGTTTATTCACAATAGTTAAAACTGGAAACAACACAGATTTCTATTAAACGGGTTGGGCAAACAAATTGAGGTCTATTCATACAATGGAATAGTATGCAATGATAAAAAGGAATAAACTATTACCACATACACCATGTGTGACTCTCACAGACATAATGATGAATGAGAAAAGCCAGATGTAAAAGGCTACCTACTAGGATCCTCTTTTTATCTGTGGTGGTAGAAATCAGCATAGCAGGCCCCCCCGGGGGGAGAAGTGCCAGAAATACAAGGGTTGCATACATAAATGAAGCTGAATACTCGTGAAGCTGTACACTTAAAATTCACACACTTTACTGCATGTATAACTCAGTGAAAATTTTAAAGTAAAAAATCTTAGTAGCAAATACACAAAACAGTACAATCAGTTGATGTTGAAGAACACATAAAGGATCCCTAAGATTGTAGGAATTATGGACAATGTGCTGGGAAAACTTTCCTTTTTTACTGTAAATGCTACAGTTCTAGGAAGAGGACACATGAGATAGAGAGCACCTCGGGACTGACCTTACCCACAGCACAGTGACCCTGGACGAAATGCCTTCCTGGACTTCACTTCCTAACACTTACGCTAACAGCATCTGAAATTGTCTTATACGGTTCAGTTCAGCTCAGCCAAGTCACTCAGTCGTGTCCAACTCTTTTCGACCCCATGGACCGCAGCACACCAGACTTCCCGTCCATCACCAACTCCCAGAGCTTCCTCAAACTCATGTCCATTAAGTCAGTGATGCTGTCGAACCCTCTCATCCTCTGTCGTCCCCTTCTCCTCCCGCCTTCAGTCTTTCCCAGCATCAGGGTCATTTCCAAGGAGTCAGTTCTTCACATCAGGTGGCCAAAGTCCTGGAATCTAATGTGGTATTTGCACATAGACAACTACAAAAGAAGAAAAACTGATTTTCAGGGTTTTTTTCCTTTTATTTGTTTAGATGTCCTCTTGTAAAAAAAAATAAACTTTGAAAATTTGGATTATATTAGATTTATGGAAAAGTTGCAAAGATCATATAGAGAGTTCTCCCATACTCAGCAGCAGGTTCTCCTCTTGTCAGTGTCCAAAATAATGTGGTATATTTGTCAAAGCCACAAAACCAATGTTGGTACAGTTATGTTCGTACATCACTGTTAACTCCAGACTTTATCCAAATTTCATTAATTTTTCCACTAATGTCCTTTTGCTGTCCCAGAGTCAGACTCAGAATACCACATTGCATTTAATATCTTTCCATTTTTAATTGACCTACAAATCAAAGTTAAACAGCATCCCCGCTTTATAGGTGGTGAGGATCAGAAACAGTGCAGTTTTCTGGCAGTGGAATGATCACAGGATTTAAACCTTGGTGGACTCTTCTTTGTGAAGAGTTAATCTGGTTTAGACGTAGAAGGTGCAGACTCCAGAATTAGGCAGACCTGAGCTGGGGGGCTTGCTCGGGTTTGCTGCTGAGGAATTGTGAGGTCTGGAATATTTCATACTACTGAGCCTCAGTTTTTCATCTGTAAAATGGGAAGCTAAAATACCCCTCACCGGGTAATATGAGAGTTTATAAATAATATATGTCAGGTGTTTAGACCATAATAAATGCTCAGTAAATGATAATTGCCATTCTCACAGCATCGTTGTTGGGCAGGCCTGTAACTAGCACTTAGGAAATGGATGTGTGGTCCTTTGCTTCCCAGAATGTAATTCTCTCCTATAAAGTGATTCTCCTATAAAGGGAATTTTTATCCCACCAGCTTACCAGGGGTTACAACTCAGACATGCCACCTCTGATTAAGTGGCCCTAAGCAGGGGCGACTGGGAGGCAGGGATGGGCAATTCTATTCCAGTCTGCTGGATTAACAGGTCAGTTCCTGGTGTCTTAAGGTAAAGCTTTCCATCAGCAGGCATGGGGGTTACTCTGCAAGTATTTTACCAGGAAATAAGTATCTAATATATTAATTTATGTATCTTTTACTTCTGAAAGGACTGTTGACACTCTTCTAGTGCTTTCTGACAAGTTTTATTGGTGAGAAAATAAAAAGAATGCTTTTTTTGTGGAAGATTAACACAGCCTTGATTTCTGGGGTGTGGATACGTGTGCGCCTATGTGTATATTTCTTCCTCTTCCTTTGCAGGAATCCGAGAGAGTTCTGTGTCACTTTCCAAAATAGAACTCAAAAGTAGGTCAGTAAAAGAACTGTAAAACAGGTCAACTGCCATAAATCTAAGCAGAAGAAGGAACTGGGGTTCAGCTTCGGGGAGGCTGCAGGCTCAGACCTCTGGAGCCTGCTCTGACAAAGCCTAAAGGACCATTTCTGTTTTTGGTGGGGAGGGATCAGACACTCTGTTGTACCCTGGCTGACCACGAGCATTTTCTTTGCCAGGATAGCCCCCCTCTCTCTAGGCTGGAGATGATGGGTGCTGGTCATCAGGACCGAGGTAGCAGATTTAAGCCCAATGGTCATTAGGAAGCCCACCACGGTGTCAGGGACAACATGCTGCCTGAGGATGAATAAGCAGGGGACTTCTTCCCCCTCTCTGGATAGGTCGGGAAGTGGCTGGCTTTGAACAGCAAAACCACACTTCTGGGTAATGCTTCTGGTATTCCGATGCAATGCAGTTGGACACAGACTCTCATCCCACATCACCCACCGGAGTGAGGCTGCAGTTCCCTCTGTGCTGCTGGAAAGGGGCCTAAAAGGATTAGACTGCAGGAATGGCTTTTACCTTACTCCAACGGTCTCCTCTTTAATGATACGTTGCTTCCTTACCGCGGTGGCTCATTTTTCCATATGGCACGCGAGACTGTCTACATCCTGCCCCAAGAGAGACAGCATTTTCCGGATGGGGAGGGAGTTTGCTTTCCCAAGACTGGGTTTTGTCAGATTTCTTGGCACTCTCCCAGGTACAAGGGGCTCTCTAATATATGAGATTATGATTTTTAAGAAACCATCAAATTTGATTTTGTGACCAAGGCTCTTCCATGTGACTTTCTGAGTTATTACCAACACACACTTCTGGTTTTAAATTATTCTGACTCATGCTCTTATTTGTTTTTTCCATCGCTGGCAATATCTCCGAGTAACCACAATCCTTATCCATTGTCTGATTACCAGAACAAAACAGAGTTTGAGGCTGTTTGGAGTTTTAAGAGACTTTTATTTTGTTTCTATTAAATTGAAAATAGTACCAGAAGTAACAGACTTAGTTAAAAATCGAAGATTTTAGAAAATAAAACATGTCCTGGTGCAGATTGCTAGCTCTGTGGAAATCAGCTCTAACTTGATTTGCAATGGTAATGGGCCTTAACTGGAATAATTACAGAGGTTATTGGGAGAATGGTTTGGGAAAGAAATGAAATATTGCCTACTTATCTTCTTGGACCTCAGCAATAAATACACTTGCAGGGAATCCCTGTTCTTGAGCTCGTGGTGGAAAGCTGCGTAGGGAAGAAAACTCGTAAAGACCCGAATGGGAACGTGGTCACACACTGGTTCATTTGTCCACTCAGCCAGAAACTGCTGTCCCTTCTCCTCTCCAGGCTGGGGGCTGGGCTTGGGCACGTGTGTGTGTGCCCAGTCGCTCGGTCACTCAGTTGAGTCTGACTCTTTGTGACCCCATGGACTGTAGCCCCCCAGGCTCCTCTGTTCATGGGATTCTCCAGGCAAGAACTATGGAGCAAGTTGCCATGCCCTCCTCCGGGGGATCTTCCCGACCTGGGTATTGAAACCATGCTTCTTGAATTTCCTGCATTGGCATGTGGATTCTTTATTACAGTGCCCCCTAGGAAGCTGGCGCTTGGGCAGTTCAGGTACAATGCTGAGCCAGTGAAGGAGGCCGGCCTCCAAGTGGCTCCCTGCCCAGTAAGGCGGGCGAGCTCAGGTCATGCCAGCTGTGGGTCCCCAGAAATGTGCCAGAAGAATGGGGATGGCACCCTTTCGCCTGGAGTTCATAGAGAACCCCTGGTGGTTCAGATGGTAAAGAGTCTGTCTACAGTGCAGGAGACCTGGGCTCGGTCCCTGGGTCGGGAAGATCTCCTGGAGAGGGGAGTGCCTCCCCACCCCAGTATTCTTGCCTGGAGAAGTCAATGGACAGAGGAGTCTGGTGGGCTATAATCCCCGGGGTCACATAGAATCGGACACGACTGAGCCGTCGACTGATACATAGAGAAGGCAACGCAGGAGAAGTGGCGCCTCTCTGGACCTTGAACGTTGAATCAGAGGGTAGAGAGCGGGAGAAGGACATTTCGCACTGAGAGACGCGTCCAGAAAACCACACTGGGTCCAACGCTTTTCAGACGTTGAGCGGTCCCGTGTAGCTGAAGGACGGGACTGGGTATCAAGGGTGGGAGAAATATGAGACGGGGACACTGGCTGTGAAGGAGACTCGATATATTACTGAAGGCAGTGAGGAGTCAGTGAAGCTTACCGGGTATTCATTTTATTTTTTATTATACATTGGAGTGCAGTTGATTAACAGTGTCATGTTCGTTTCAGGTGTACAGCAAAGGGATTCGGTTATGCACGTACACAGGTCCAGTTTTCAAATTCTTTCCCCGTTCAGATTATTATCGAACGCTGAGCAGACTTTCCTGTGCTACACAAGAGGTCCTTGCTGGTTATCTATCTTAAATATAGCAGTGTGTATCTGTCAGTCCCAAACTCCTAACTTATCCCTCCCCACCCACATTTCCCCTTTGGTAGTTTGCTTTCCGTATACCAGTCTGTTTCTGTTTTGTCAGTAAGTTCATCTGTATCATTTTTTAAAGATTCTGCATAGAAGTGATATCATGTGATATTTTCATTGAAAACCAGGGTGACGGGAGACGAGCTCCAGGAGCGTGTGGCTCTCACTGAGCAGAGATACCGTAATTTCCCAGCCCTGGGACGCTGGGGGCAGGGGAGGGGCCAGAATAGGAGGCATTTTTGAGGTTGAACTGACAGGACTTGCTAACTAATTTGAAGTGCAGGATTGAGGGAGAGAGAAAGGATGGGGTCAGATGTGGCTTGAGTTTGGGGCTGGAACCAGCACGGAGGAAAGGAGACAGAGGGGCCTGGGAGTCAGAAGGACCCCTTGTCCAACCCCAGGAGCACTTTCAAGGTTTCCATGTGTGGACAAGTCAGCTTCAGAGCCTCTGTTCCTTCCTTCAAAATAAGAGCAAGAGCAGGATTCGCTGAGGGCTGATGAGACCCTGGAGGCCTGGGGCAGAGGAGACGCAGCAGATGCTGTCTGCTGACTGTTGGGGGTCTTCCCTGCATCACAGGGTGAGTGTGGCATGAGAATGGAGGGCCTTGTCTGTGTCTCTCACCTTCAGCACAGGAGACAGGAAAGCACTGGGGACGTTTACTCAACTTTATTTTTCAGCCTAGGACAAAGAAGGGCTTCCCTGGTGACTCAGATGGTAAAGAATCTGCTTGCAAAGCAGGAGACGCAGGTTCGATCCCTGGGTCAGGAAGATCCCCTGGAGGAGGGCATGGCAACCCACTTCTGTATTCTTGCCTGGAGAATCCCTTGGATAGAGGAGCCTGGCAGGCTACAGGCCATGGGGGTCATAAAGAATCAGACATGACTGAGGGGTTAACACACTGGGACACAGAAAGCTGAAAAGCTGCTCATGAGTATTACCGAAGAAAACTGGAGGAACAGGAATGTTGGCACTGTTAATACCTGGGAGGCAGTGATGAGCTTTCTCTACTGATGGGTGTGACGGGAGGGCTACTGAGTCAGGATGTGGCAGTGATGGAAAACATCAAATGCCTGGTAACTGCTACAAAATGCAGATAGCACTAGACCCCAGCCTGGAGCTGAGCGCAGGAGGAACAGCAGCCTCCGGGCTCTGGAAACGGGGTGGCTTTTCTGCCTGAGTTAGTCAAGGAGTTCATGGAAGACAAGAGCCCTGCCCGAAAGTCTCCCTCAAAGAAGCATGGGAAGTATCGTTCCTTTACAACGTTGTGTTAGTGTCAACACTGTAAAGTAACTAATAAAAAATAAACCAATAAAAATCAATTAATAAAAAAAAAGCATGGAAATCTGAGGTCCAGAAAGCAGACTGACATACCTGTGGTGAGGAAGCAGGGCCCTGGCACGGACAGATGGACGGATGGATGAGTGGAGAGCCAAACACGCGCCTGTCAGAGCGACTGGCCTCCCCAGAGCCCCCAGAATTGCCCCTTCACCCTCAAAGGGAGCTGAGTCCAGGCCTCCGAAGAGAATTAAAAGTCTCAACTGCAGAAAGACACGCTGCGCCCTCCCCACCCAATAAACCAGATACAACAGGCACTTCCTCCGCTTCCCTCAGGCCCAGGCAGACCCTTCTCGGAGCTCCGTGGCCACATTTGGCCTCCACAGTTTCAGAGGAATCAAGAAACTGGAGAGGATCCAAAAGAGAGCAAAAAAAAAAAAAAAAAAACATGATTAAAGAGAGGAAGAATAGGACCCAAGAGGCAAGTTAAAGAAATTGGGCTTGATTTGCCTGAAACAGTAAAGACAAAATGGGAACTGCATTCATATACATGAAGAGGGCCGCTGTCCATTTATTTCCCAATTTCAAGAGCACAGGATGAGAGGCAAATGGCCTAACTTGCCACAGGAGAGATCATACACGTTTGTGCGTCTCAGAATGGGCTCCCATGGGATTATTGCACCAGAAGGCTGCAGGGCAGAAACCTGCTGGGGCCGTGGGGGTGTGGAGACCCTGGCTAGTCTCCAAAGTCATTCTCTCGCCCCCCCATCTCCCCCTCACCCCCGAGCATCCCAGCTCTTCTGGCTTCTGGGAACCCAGGCATCTTTTCAGAGAAGTCAGTGGCCAGCCTGCATGGTGGGAGCATCTTTGCTTTTCTCTCGCAGGTCTCTTCATCCATGACCTTTAAGCACATCTTCTCATTGACCTGTTCACAAGACAGTCAACAGCAAATACCGGCAAGTTCTCTGGCACCTGGTGACAAAGTGTCTCGCCACTTCCGACAGTGGCAGTTTAGCTCAGGTCACTGCGTGACCGGCTGACCGTGTAGTGAACACGTTCAGACAGCCTTGCGGAACTCCATGCTGCTGGGGCGTTTGCTCCGGTTGTCACTGCCATTGCCGTGCTTAGACCTAAGTACCACCCATCACTGTGAGTACAGACACTATTCAACCCTTGCTCATAGGAGGAAGAGCGTTGAGATGCAGACCCAAGCTTATGTGCCTGTCTTCCCCTTTTGCCCTCAGTTTGATAGGAAACCAGGACCCTTGTAAGAGTAAAGTGGGAGTGCCAGAGACAATTACGCTAAGACAAACTGGGACCTCAGGCCACTGTGTCTATAACTCTTCAGAGCTCAAGAACAAGGGGAGTGCCATTGATATTGAAATTATCAGGACTCCTTGGAAGCTAGAAAATATATAGAAATGGAATGTTTGATTAAATATGTATTAGCCATCTGTCAGTAGTCACTCAGTTGTGTCTGACTCTTCGGGACCCCATGGACTGTGGCCTGCCAGGCTTCTCTGTCCATGGGATTCCCCGGGTAAGAATCCTGGAGTGGGTAGCCACTCCCTTCTCCAGGGGAATCTTTCCAACCCAGAGACTGAACCTGGGTCTCCCGCATTGCAGGCAGATGCAAGGGAAGCCCAACTGCATGCCTAATCACCACCCAGATTAATAGCTCAGGACAACAGGAATTCATTGCCTGCAGTTTCTGTGGGCCAGGAATTCAGGAGCAGTTCAGCTAGGTGGGTTTGCATCAGGGTCTCGTTGGAGCTGGTAGGCAGATGCTGTCCTGGGCGGCCCTCATTTGAAAACTCCACTGGGGCTGGAAGATCCATTTCCAAGATGGTGCACCCACGTGGCTGATGGCAGAGACTTCAGTTCCTCACTTCAGTTCTTCCCAGTGGGGTTGTTGAGTGTCTTCACCACATGGCAGCTGATTTTCCCTCCAAGTGGACGACCCGGGTCCCTCATGCCTTTCAGGACTTGTCTCAGAACTCATATATAGTCACTTTGTGCTTAGCTGCTCAGTCCTGTCTGACTCTTTGCAAACCCATGGACCGTAGCCCACCAGGCTCCTCTGTCCATGGGGATTCTCCAGGCGAGAAGACTGGAGCGGGTTGTTATACCCACCTCACACAGTCACTTTGGCCCTATTTTATTTATTAGAATTAATCTCTAATCCCAGCCTGCATGAAAAGGGAAGGAAATTAACCTTTATTATATTTCTTGAATGAAGGAGGATCCACACATATTTGGTCACTGCTGTTGTAAGTTACGATCGGTTTTGAGATTCCCTGTTCGCCTTTCTCTGAGTGCTGTCGTTTCATTTAGCCTGTCCGCACGATGGTGGGAGTGGATGGACCAGTGCAGCCAGGGGGCTGTCTGAAAAGCTGGTGATTTGGCCATGCGGCACTGTTCCTCCCAGGTGGTCTCAGTCACTTGGGGTATTCACAGTGGCACCACAGTAGGCCTGTATGGAGAAGTTGGAAGGTCAACTGCTGGGGTGACACGGATGAATATAGACAGGGAAAGGGAGCCAGCCTAAATGAACTTCCATGTCCCTTCTGGTGGTGAGCATCTCTGAGTTCCTGATTCCTCCAAGAACACTCTTTCTCTGGTGTTTGGATAGATTACTAACGTACTGATTCTGTGCAACAGTTGGGGTATCAGAATCTGGGGGAGTTAATCTACGCAGAGGAGGCTCCTTGGGAGCGAGTTTCTAGAGGTGAAGCCATGGACTTTTGGAGTGAAGATTCTAAGAAAACAAAAGTGGACTTCATGTTATTATAGGCTGAGAAGATCATGAGCTTCAATCTCCCCCACGAGATGGAATTAAAACGATTTCCAAGAGTCTTAATCATGGGCGATTGTGTTTGTTTACCTTTGCAGCAAGCCATGGGGACTGTGCTTGGAGAGAGGAAAGCTGTTTTGTGAGCCTGTGTCTGAAGCTCCATCAGTAGGTCCAGTGGGAAGGAGGCTGACCGTTCCCTTAGAGCAGAAGTCAGGAGTGTCTGCCTGTAAAATCCTGCCTTAGGAGCGTTTGCCTCCATTTTTCATGTGCTCAGACTCAAAGCAGATTGAGTTAAATGTGAGCTTGAATGAGAAATAAGTGCCCTGTTCATTGTGAGTGCCCAGGCTGTAGAGCAAAAATAGCACACAGGAAACAGTACTGCAAAGGTCAATTCTTCTGGAAAGGAAAGGAAAGGAAAGGACAACAAGCCATCTATCTGAAATTTTAATGAGCAGACCCTGGCCTCTGACCCCGTACCATTACCTAACAATCCAGTATTGAGTGCCACGTCGGCTTCCATTTCCTGCTAACCGGGAGGAGGAGGCAGGCTTCTCATCCAAAGGCCAACCATCTGCTAGACCTAAGGTTCCCCCTCTGCCTAGCTAGCTGTTACTGAGGGTCATAAGTCTTTATGGATAGAGTGTGTTAGCCCAGGCTTCTTGCTTCACAGAGGTGGTGAATTAGAAACTGGAGAAAGCAGGGCTGGGGGGTAGGATTTTCTTTACTATCTCCATCCCCCCACCCCTGCATTGGCTGTTTTGTTTCATTCAATCACAAACAAACAGGACAGTCCTGGGGGCACATTTAGCCCTTTGGAGAAAGCTTTGCAACTTCCAGGTTTAAAAAAAAAAGTGGACTTCAATAGTCAAGAGCTGAATATGAAAGGAGAAAAAGAAATGGATTGTTCGGAGAAAACGTGTATAAAGACTAATGCACAGTGCATATTACATCCATTATGAATAAACAATTTAACCAGTCAGACAGATTCAAGAGGCCAGCAGCTGGGCTCATTTGAAAGTGAGTCTCCCCCACTGATCTCAAAGGACACAATTTAAAACTCCCTTGTGCAGTGTTTCTGGAAGTTCTAGGCAACAAGGGCAATCAGAAACACCTGGGTCCTTGCTGAAACTGCCCTTCCCAGACCTCCATCATAAGGACCACCAGTGCACATGCCATGGGTGTGCATTCTTAAAAACAGCAGGACTCTCCTGGCCCCGGGAGGCGTTCTATCAGCTCCCTGAATGCTCACTACCACCACCTGGGAGGTTTGTATTTTACTTTCACTTAACAGATGCTAAACCCAAAGCTTGGAGATCAGAATTAAATCTGCGCCTGCAAATAGGCCTGGTGTGGGCTCTGATTCACCGCTTAGCCCTTTGGCCACAGGAAAACGACTTAACCTCTAGACATTGCGATTTCCTCATCCGTATCTTCAGGATCTTAAAATGAAACAATGCCTGGGAAGCGCTTTTAGCAAAATACTCTGATTATATGAGGTATGTAATAAATAATGCAGTAGTTAACGAACAACCTAATGATTATTAAAGAGGCCAAGTAACCAGCTCAACCGCATTCAATAGTCAGGGTTGATCAGTTTGTCCGAGTAGACAGAAAAGTCTTGGAAAGCAAGAGGCGTTTCTCATTGGTTTGGTTTCCCAAGTCCTCAACAACGCATTGCTAATTGCTAACGGAAAGAATGAAAGTACAAAGGACAGACAGAGGGGTGAGTAGTAGGGCTGGATTGAAACTGGGGCTTGGACCCAGGCCTGGCTTCCAGATGGAGTGTTGAGATGCCTTGGCGCTGAGGAGGGCGTTTTTTTTTTTTTTAAATAAAAGGCCTGAACGTTGTCTAGAGGAGTTGACCTGGTTCTTAGGAACATGGCAGAAACCTACGGGTGGGAGGGAAATAGGAGGAAAGCCACTTTCCTGTAAAAAGAGGTGGTGAGGAATGGAGTTTTCTCAAATGCTGGCTAAATGCCTCTAGGAATGTCGCTTGGTCAGAAATTGGTGGGAGGTCACAGGATAGGATTTTGTGCCTGGTTCTCCCTCTGGGCTGCATAGTGGAATCACCTGAGGCTTCAGAAACTTCTCAGCCTCCATCCGGGCTTCCCTGGTGGCTCAGATGGTAAAAAAAAAAAAAAAAATCTGCCCCCAATTGGGGAGATCTGGGTTTGATCCCTGGGTGAGGAAGATCCCCTGGAGAAGGGAATGGCTACCCACTCCAGTATGCTTTTTGTCTGGAGAATTCCCTGGACAGAGGAGGCTGGCAGGCTACAGTCCATGGGGTTGCAAAGAGTTGGACAAGCCTGTGCGACTAACACTTCAGGCTCCATCCGTGGCTGGAGATGCTGAATGATCTGGGTGGGGGTGTTATTAACCCCTTAGTCCTTAGGGTTCTAATAGGTGGTCGAGGTTAGCGATCTCGGTGATTCCACAGGTGGTGGGCACCCATCTTGATGCCCCAGCTCCTTCAGTCTGCTTAGCCCTCTCCTTGCTGGTCCCATGGTCTAGCAGAAGGCAAGCCCTGCCTTAATAAACACTGATACTGTGCCCTTTGAGGCCATGGAGACAGAAGAGAAGGAGACTGCCAAGAGCTCGGACTGGAAGCAAGTCTCGTTCATCTCACTGCTGTTTCCCAAACACCCAGTGCTCCCTGGGCCCCTGGCTGGAGAGCCTCATTTCAAGGGCGTGGGAGGGCACCCAGGAATCAGTACTTTTGACAGACAAACCCAGTCGCTTCTTACATAAGGAAACTTCGGGAAACATTTCTGTGCACCTTTTTTGGGGGTGGGGTGGGGGTGGTCCATGCCCTGGAAACAAAAAGTGAGCCAATCTATGATGGTAAAACCTAAAGCAACGCCTTAAAAGCAGGATGCCCAGAAGTCGCGTGTCTTCAAGTCCAAATTCAGTCTCCGGCAGGAGATGGCCCCGTTTGGGACCGGCCCGGCTGGGGAGCTGCGGACAGCCTTTCAGACCGGCTACCCGCGTTCCGCTGGTTCCCGGCGGGCCTGGAGCGAGCAGCCGAGTCATCATTTCCAGCCTCAGACTGGAAAGCTGGACCGTGCCGCCGCGTGTGCTCTTGGCAGCCGGGCGCCCGGGGCCCCGCGGCCACATCACCCCGGGGCGGGGATGTGTGTGCGCTCCTGCGCTCGGACGCCACCGAGCCACGTCTGTGCCGCCGCCGCCGCCGCCGGGGCGCGCGGCCCGGGAGGCGCCCTGCCCCGAGCCGCCCCCGGGGTGGGCGAGCGCCGGCTCTGGGCGGGACCCTGGGCGGGGGTTGGTGGGGGGAACCCCGAGCGGTCTCTAGGACCCGCGGGACGCCGCCGGCGGGCGGGGGAGACGATAATTTGTTCCGTGGTCAGGAGAACGGTGACTGCGGGCCGTGGATCCATTTCACAGGCCTGCCTCCTTGCCCTAACGATCTTCCTCGTCCCGGGGCCAACTCGGACAGTTTGCTCATTTATTGCAACGGTCAAGGCTTGGCCCGTGCCAGCACAGCGCGCGCGCGCGCGCGCACACACACACACACGCCAAGGGAAAACTTTCTTTAAAAAAAATGAAAGCCTAGACGAGCTCTTCCGCGGCCCGGGCGCTGCGCGACAGGGTTCGGAGCTGCCTCTCCGCGACAGGAAGTCCCCGCGGGTCGCGACGCCCGGCCCCTGCCCGGCGCCCGCGGGGGATGGTGCAGCGCCCGCCGCCCAGCCCGAGAGCTGCCGCTGCACCGAAGGCCGGCGACGATGGCCGCGCGTCCGCCGCCCGCGCCCCCCGCCCGCGCCCTCCTGCTCGCCCTGGCCGGGGCTCTGATGGCGCCGCGCGCGGCCCGAGGTAAGTGGCCGAGCCCAGGCGGCGGCTCGCCCGCCAGCCCGCTGGGGACCGGTCCTCCCGGGGCCCCGCGCGCCCTTCGGGGGCGGGGGCGACACTCAGGGGCGCATGGCGGCGCGCGGGCACTCGGCTGCGGAGCGCCGGGATTCGGGCACCCGGCTCGGAGGGGACCCCAGCCGCTCACCTCTAGCCCACCGCCCAGGTGCCCGCTCCCAGGGGGAGGAGGGAACCCCTGGCTCGGGGCCCCGAAGCCGCCTGCGCGCGGAGCCTGGGGGCACAGCCTCGGGGCCGCTCGCGCGCCCTCCCTTCCCGGGGCTCATCTGCCAGGGTGTCCCTCCGCCTTGACAGTTACACGTGTCGCCCCGGAGGATGCGCGCGGGTCCTCTCACCCCGTCCCTGATGAATAACCCCGACCCCCATCTCTGACTCCGGGTCACCTCTCCCTGAGGTTCCCTGTCCGCCCCTGCCTCCCCCTGGGATCCACCGCGCGGGGGATGCGCCGTCACCGCGCAGGTGAGCCACCCCGGTGCCTACAGGTGTGTGCGCCGCCTCCCACGGCGCTCTCCACTTAAAAAAAAAAAGGACTCTCGCGCTCACTTCTTTAATTTTCTTTCCCTCTTTTTTCGGACTCCGGATGGCTCCCCCGTGGTCCGCGGCGGCCAAACCTGAGCAGAATCTTTCTGTCTCCCGCCGCTCCGTCACATTCTCTGCCAACTAGTCGCTTAAATCAACTCTGTGTAAAGCGACAACTTAACTCCAAGTTAAGCTAAAGTGTAGCAGTTGTCGCCGCTTTATGAAGATCTAGGTTTCCCCCAACTGTCTACCCTTAAAGTAGGGCACCTGTGGATCTTTCTGCACGATGAGAACTCAAACAGCAGGTGCCTTTTTAAAAATTCGCAAGTTTCTGCGGGTCCCCGTCCCCGCCACCGCCGTCTTTCTGCCACCGGAGGCGCTGTCGGCCTAGCGATGAAAGGCTTGCCTCATCTCCAGCTCCAAATTTCTATGGTTCTGTATCGCAGGCATTGATTTTTTCAGCAACTGGCCTCCATCAAGGACCGTTAGCATCTTAGGGTACGTCTAGTTTTGCCATTGCCACGGCTACCCTCTACCCTCCCCCTCCACCGCATCTAGTGTAATGTGGCTAAAACCTAGCTCTCATTAAAACCCACATGCCGATGAAGACCAATTTGGAATTAATGATTAAATAAAAGGATTGCTCAAAGCAAGGAAGAAGCAATGAGAAAGCCAAGAGAAAATACTGCTGACTGTTTAGTTGAATAACTCTCTGACCTGCAAGTGAAAATAATAGTCATCATAAATGTTTTGAAAGACTTTTGTACAAATTGGTCCTTTTGAATATTTATTGAGAAAGAACTTTTGAAAAAACTGAAACAGAATCTCAGAGTGTGCCTGAGGTGGTCTTTGCCTTGGCACACGCTCTGTACACATAAACAAAAGTCCACTGAACATGGACAATACATGCTTTTTTTTTTTTTAAGAGGAAAATGTTTACTAAGTGAAGCTGATAATGGGAAATTATTTCATGGAGGAAGGACTTTTATTATTTTATGGCTGCAGCTTTAGTTGAGAGAGTTTTTCTCTAGGATAGCTATGACTCAGAATAGAAAACCAGTTAAACCAAAACCTTTAGAATGGTCCGGGGCTCCCCAGATGGCACTAGTGGTAAAGAACTCGCCTGCCAATGCAGGAGACATGAGACACAGGTTCGATCCCTGGGTCGGGAAGATCCCCTGGAGAAGGGAATGGCAACCCACTCCAGTATTCTTGTCTCGAGAATTCCATGGACAGAGGAGCCTGGCGGGCTACAGTTCATGGGGTTGCAAGGAGTCGGACCCGACTGAGTGAGTCACACTTTCACTAGAAAACCAGTTAAGCTGAAACATTTAGAATGATTACATGCTGAGATATCCCAGGATTCACTGCTTGTTTATCCTTGGGTTCTCAGTGTCAAGTCTTAAATTAGTTGGTGCACCAAATCAGAGCATGGAGGTTGTTTAAAAACCCAAATGTGTAATGAGACGTCTCTTTGTGTTGGCCAGAGTGAGCGATGAGTTACCACTTGTTGAAGACGGGGCATATTCTGGGTTTCTCTCTGTGTGTCTCCCAGAACAGTCTCCTGCGTGGTGCCCTTCAGGGGCATCTCAGCCCTTGTTGTTGCTGTTGTTAAGTCGCTCTGACATGTCCGACTCCTTCGAGACCCCATGGACTGCAGCCCACCAGGCTCCTCTGTCCATGGGATTCTCCAGGCAAGAGTACTGGAGTGGGTTGCCATTTACTCCCCCAGGGGATCTTCCCGACCCAGGGATGGACCCCGCATCTCCTGCAAGTCTCCTCCATTGGAGGTGGATTCTTTACAGCTGAGCCACCGGCAAGCCTTAACAGGTCCAAAACAGAACCCTAGACACTCTCCACCCCCTTCCCCTATCTTCCCAACTCAGTAATAATGCCCCTTGCCTTTTCCAGATGCCATGCAAAGACGTAGGTCATCCTGAGTCTATGCCTGTCCCTCCATAAGCCACCAACCTCCAAAGTGTGTTTCCATCTACCCATGTCCACCCCCCAACATTTCAAGAGGGCCTCCCCAGCTTTGGCTGCCATTTCTCCCTTCTTTTGATGTCTTCTGCGGAGGCTCACGTCCTGAGCGTCGTCACCTCCTAACCCATCTACTGGCTTCTCCTTCTGTCCCTGCTCAGGGTTCTCTTCCAGCGCCACGGCCAAAGTCATCTATTTCAATCATGAGTTGGATTGTGCTGGTTTCCTGTTTAAAACTCTCCAGTGGCTTTCTATGGTTCTTAAGAAAATCCAAACCTCTGGATAACCTATCGCCTGTTTTCCTGTTATCTGCTTTCTTACCATCCCCCCCACCCTGCTATCTCTACTCCAGCCTCACGGGCTTCTCTTCTTTCCAACTTCCCAATATAATATTGCCACCATTTGAACAAACAACATTCATGTTTGCACCCTTAAGCAAATATTGCTTCTGATTGTGCCACACCATGTTCTGTGATTTCCCTTCATCTCTCTCTCATCAGGGACCTGAGCCGTTGCTCTTGCTTGGCCTGCCGAACTTAGATGTTGGCTTTTGCTTTTTTGGTTAGTGCCTCATGCTCTCATGATGGCTGCTATACATTTTGGCATTATATCTGCATTCTAGGCAGCAATAAGGCAGAAGAGGCAAAAAACAGAACCGCTAAATCTATTTTATTGGGAAGATAAGAATATTTCCAGAAACCTTTGTAGCAGATTTTTTTCTTGGCTAGACTGTGACACATGCTTGCTGCATAGAAGATAGAAAAAAATATTATTTTTAGTTGTACACATTGGTGTTACTAAAATATATATATATTTAGTCTGGGAATACTGTCCATGCGGTCCCAAAAGAGTTGGACACAACTTAGCAACTAAACAACAATACACACACACACACACACACACACGCGCGCGCGCGCGCGTGCACACACACACGTGTGTGTGTGTGTGTGTGTGTGTGTGTGTGTCTTCCCAGGTGGCACAGTGATAAAGAATCCGCCTGCCAAGGCAAGAGCTACTGGAGACTGGTTTGATCTCTGGGTCAGGAAGATCCCTTGGAGGAGGAAATGGCAGCCCACTCCAGTGTTCTTGCCTGGGAAATCCTATGGACAGAGGAGCCTGGAGGGCTGCAGTCCATGGGTCACAAAGAGTCAGACCAACTGCACAGCTGAGCAGAGGTGCATATATATATATTAAAAGTGGTTATATATATATCACCTTTGATTGTTAGCTTAGGAATAAAATTTCAAGATGAAATCATATTGCCTCGATTTTGTAAGACATTTCTTCATTGTCTCTGTGCCCATTGGGAAGTTGAGAGCTTGGTGATTGTTAATCCTTTATATGTAGCCTGTTTTCTTTCTCAAAGCTTTTGTCATCTTAATTCCCAGTATTTTTACATTTCATGATAATATGCTTTTGCTAAATTCTTATCAGTAGTTATGCTGATACTTTCTGCTTGAGAATTCATGCTGTAAAGTTCCAACATACTTCCTTTTATTATTTCTTCCTCACTGTTCTTATCATGCTTTTTTCTGAAACTGCTATTAACTACATGTCCCGACTTCCTGAAAACATCCTCTAATTGTCTCCTCTATTTTTCATCTTTTTTACTTTGTTCAACTTTCTGGGAGAGTTTGTTTAATTTCACTTTCCAACCCCGCTACTCAAGTTATTTATTTCTGCTACTATATATTTAATTTCCGTGGAATGTTTCTTGTTCTATCAGTGTTCTATTAAAAAAAAAATAAGATTCTATTCTTTTTTCTTTCATAATGGATGCAAGATTTCTATGAATTTATATTA
The DNA here is from genome assembly GCA_006410935.1 of Redunca redunca. Lineage (NCBI taxonomy): Eukaryota > Metazoa > Chordata > Mammalia > Artiodactyla > Bovidae > Redunca > Redunca redunca. Next base: position 471,606 of record SJYQ01000885.1, read on the forward strand.
ATTTTTACCTTTTAAATATTGTGTCAGTGACTTTATTCTCATTGTTGGCTCTCAGCTCTCCTCCTCCTATTTGGTATAGTCTTTGAGTTGCTTCAAATGTCTATATTTTGGTGGTCTGTTTATATTTAACAATGAGACACTAAGAAGTTGACTGAGACTTCTGTATGCTTCAAAGAAGAGCTTAGTAAATGCTGGGTATACGTTTTGTTGGGGGCCTCCATACATCACTGACTATGTCTGTTCTCTTAGGTTGGTCCAGAAAGGAATTTTGCTACCACTCTTGGGTGGCTCAGCAGTAAACAGCCTGCCAAGCAGGAGACGCGGGTTCAGGGTCAGGAAGATCCCCTGCAGAAGGAGATGGCAACCCTCTGCAATATTCCTGCCTGGGAAATCCCATTCACAGAAGAGCCTGGTGGGCTACCATCCATAGGATTGCAAAGAGTCAGACGTGACTTAGAGACTAGACAGCAAACAGCTGGGGAGCTGAGCCTGCCTGGCGATAGGGCCTGTGAGCTGAGCTGTGGAATGGGGTTAAGGCGATGTCTCACCCATGAGTCTGCTTTGTGGCTTTTTGTTTTCTTTCCTTTTAAAAAATCCTTTTGCTTTTAGTTTGACACTTTGCTACCACTTCCTCACTCTTGGCGATACTTGGGTCCTAGCATACAGAACTGCTCCACTTCAGAGCCTCCAGAAAATACATCTCCTGTCTGATGAAATGGGAGGGGCAGTCATCTACGTTGTGCCTTTGCAAGGGACCTGCAGCTCTAACTTTGCCTTGGACTGTCTTTGAGTCTAGATGGTATTGCCCATCAGAGGTGTCTAAGTGCCTCCCATGCCCAAATCTCTCCAAGATTCTTGGCACTCATCTCACCTCCTAGACGGCTTCCCTCTTCTCCAAGCAGAAGGACTCCCACGTGTCTGCCCTCTGTTGAGGAGGTAATCACTTGTCTCCCCTCTCCTACAGCCCTGTTGCTTTCTGTGTTGCTATTTTCTCTCCAACTCTGTTTTTTATTAAATTATTTTTATGATGATTATTTGTTTTATAGGGTTTCAGGAGGGAGTACAGATAAACCCCTCTGAGTCCGCCCTGGACATTTAAAAGTTAGCCCAGGCTTGTATTACCACATTCTGTGTACAGACGTGCTTTCTTTTCCCCCTCAACTCACTTGTCATTTGGCACTTTCTAGCCCTTCCTTGTGGAAACAAAAATTACATTCATTTTTAAATGTTTCAAAACTTTCCTTTAAAAATCTATAAATACTCAAAGTCAACATGCACCTAATTAGATAGATGTTGCAGCTGTGGAAACTGTAAGGACGTTTTTTCAGGAACGCAGCTACATTATCTAAAGAAGCTAAGCACATTTCTTCCTGGTGTAGATGACGCCGTAATGAACTCATTACAGTTGCAAAAAAATTTTTGTTGTTGTTTTTGTATCATAGTGCATTCCAGAGGCCTCTTTAAGTGGAATTGTTCCTGCAGTATCTGATTTATAAAGGCAGGTGTGAGAAACGCTTTCACATGTTCCTTCTGTACCAAATGGCTAGCCCCTTGGCTGCGTGCCCACAGAAAGCTGTGTGAAACGGCTCTGTAGGATACACAGTCCTTTAATTATTAGCTCTCTGAGTTTGAGAAAGTGGAGTTGATATAATCTATACAGAACGTTCAGGGAGTAGTTTCTGTGCATGTGTAGTAGCTGTTTCTTTATGTGTGTTTGTTTAGTGTATTGTGAACCCTGAGAAGGCAATGGCACCCCACTCCAGAACTCTTGCCTGGAAAATCCCATGGACGCTGGAGCCCGGTGGGCTGCAGTCCATGGGGTCACACAGAGTCGGACATGACTGAAGCAACTTGGCAGTGAACCCTGAGGTTTTAACCCGCCTGCCAGCGCGGTAGCTGCAGGAGACGCAGGTTTGATCCCTGGGTCAGGAAGATCCCCTGGAGGAGGAAATGGGAACCCATTCCAGGGCTCTTGCCAGGATAATCGCATGCACAGAGGAGCCTGGCCGGCCACAGTCCGTGGGGTCACAAAGAGTTGGACCCGACTGAGCATGCAGGCCAAGATGCCCAAGTTTTAATACCAGCCCACAGTTGTTATTGAGTGCTCCGGTGCCGGGAGCTCTTGCGGGGTTTATTGCCTGCACTATCTCGTTCAGCCCCTGGGGAAGCATTTTGCTGTTGGCGCTGTTACTGCCCTCACCGTACAGAGGAGGAAACCGCAGCTTTGATGGCTGAGTGTCTGCTAAGGGCCATCCCCAGGCTGTCTCATGATGAGGACCAGGTCTTAGCCTTGCCGTTGTTCACGTTCTGTCATCTATATACTCTATCTTGAAAATAATTAAATGTCTCTAGCACTGAGATCAGAGAAGGCAATGGCACCCCACTCCAGTGTTCTTGCCTGGAGAATCCCAGGGACGGTGGAGCCTGGTGGGCTGCAGTCCATGGGGTCGCACAGAGTCGGACATGACTGAGGCAACTTAGCAGCAGCAGCAGCAGCAGCACTGAGACTGTACGGTAGTTCGCTTTGAAACAGAATGACAGTGTTCTTCATAAACTCTGTCAGGTGAAACGTGCACCGTGAATACCATGCTTTTTGACACGTTGCCGCTTCAATCCTTATACTCACCCCAGCGCATTCTTCATCCTGCTTCCTTGGGCTGTATTTAATGTCCAGTAAACTTTGCCTCCAACTGATCGAGGAGATGGAGAAGCCGAATAATTCAGCATCATATTGACATTTTTTTTATCCTTTAAGCTTTCATGTCCTCCCAGGGTGACATTGGGTGGGTGAGTTACAAGCTGGAATCAAGATTGCCAGGAGAAATTATCAGCAACCTCAGATGTGCAGATGATACCAGTCTAATGGCAGAAAGCAAAGATGAACTAAAGAACCTCTTGATGAGGGTGAAAGAGGAGAGTAAAAAGCTGACATAAAACTCAACATTAAAAAAAAAACAAAACTAAACTAAGATCATGGCATCTGGTCCCACCACTTCATGGCAAATAGAAGGGGAAAATATGGAAGCAGTGACAAATTTCCTCTTCTTGGGCTCTAAAATTACTGCAGATGGTGACTGCAGCCATGAAATTAGGAGACACTTGCTTCTTGGAAGGAAAGCTATGGCAAACCTAGACAGTGTATTGAAAAGCAGAGAGAGACATCGCTTTGCTGACAAATGTCCATATAGTCAAAGCGATGGTCTTTCCAGTAGTCATGTGTGGATGTGAGAGCTGGGCCATTAAGAAGGCAGAGTGCCAAACAACTGATGCTTTCGAACTGTGATGCTGGAGAAGACTCTTGAGAGTTCCTTGGACAGCAAGGAGATCAAACCAGTCGGTCCTAAAGGAAATCAGCCTTAAATACTCATTGGAAGGACTAATGCTGAAACTGACGCTCCAATCCTTTGGCCACCTGATGCAAAGAGCCGACTCACTGGAAAAGACCCTGATGCTGGCAAAGACTGAGGGCAGAAGTGCCGGGGTCCAGCCCCGGTGGATCCAGGGATTCGAAGGTGGGGACGGCGTCGGCGTCCTTGGAAATAATTTAGTTAGTTACAGATAGAGAGAAGCTAGAAAATTAGTAGAGAAAAAGAGGCTGTATAACTTCAGCCAGAAAAACGAGAGCAAGAATGAAACGACATGGGGGAATCAGTCTTTCCAGAAACTGATCCGATTTCTTTATTTTGGGGTTTGTTTATATACCTTTTTTTACGTATAGGGATGAATACAGAGTCACATGGGGGTCAGCAGTCCTGACCTTCATCAAAATCAGGTGCTTCACATAAATATATAAAAAAAAGGTCTTAGGGAATTTACATCATCTTCTGGCCATGAGACCTGCTGACATTTTATGATTCTTTCTTTCTGATAACCAAAAAAACTTATTTCTTCCAGGGGTGCTTTTTCTTAAACCAGGCACCACTCTACAAATAAAGTTACATTCCTATAGGGTGAGGGTATAGTGAGTTACAATCAAGAAAGGAATTTATTTAACCCAAGGTTAACATGATCAAGGTTAATACTTATTTCTACTTATTTCTCCTATATGTTTAAAGGTTAATACTTATTTCTCTTATATGCTAGTTATATTCATTATAAGGGCAGGGAACATGGAGATTTAACAGCAAACATCAGCCCAACAAGTGAAAATCCTTTCACCAGTGTCCCCCTTAAGATCTATTTAGTCTTAAGCTAGTGATAAAGTTACATTTTTACATAGCAAGGACACAGTGATTCATAACAAAGTACAATGATCTATTACAAAAGAGAAAAATGCATTAACTCAAAAAGGCTAGTATTGCTAGCCTTAGAAACTACTATATTTCTTTTTCTATATTCCAAATACATTGATTAATATATTCCCAGGTGCCTAAGGATATGGAGGCCTGGCGGCAATCATTGACTCGACAATGAGAAAAGCCCTATGCTAATTAAGACTTTAAAATACTCCAAAACTCTCTGTGCTGTTTATGGTTGAGAGGTAGTTAACAATCCTGTGCGTAGTGGCAGGAGTATGGATAATCCTGTCACACAAGCTGGTCCGTCAGCAGAGAGGTTTGACCTGAGACACCCTTGTCACACCCAGGACAGGGAATTAGCAGCAATTATTGACACAACACATGAAAAACCCTTCACCAATATAATTCTTGACCAACTCACTATACTAAGAATTTCTAACTCCCCAAAAGAATTTGCCTTTAGTAAGTCTAAAACATCTCGTGCCTCCCAGGTTGGGAGGCTATAAACAATCACATGTGGCTGGACGAACCTATACAGGTGGGCTAGATAACCTTCAGAGGAGTCGTAAGCTGAAGCACTCTTGTCACGCCCGGGAATTTTTATTGCCTTGAAGCTGCACGTTAACTCCTTCTCCAAGAGAAATGGTTATGGGGGAGATCCCCCCGTAAAGTCAGAGGTGTAGGTGAGAGCATAATACAGACTCTGGTTTTGGGGTAGATGCTCGGGAACAGGGGGTTTCCCGAGGCTTGGTCATGCCTTTGCATATGCCAAGCCTCCTTCCTCGTGGCCTTTGCCATGGGCGGAGTTCCTCACACTGGCTCCCGGCACAGAAGGAGAAGAGGGAGACAGAGGATGAGATGATCAGATGGTATCACCAATTCAATGGACATGGACTTGGGCAAACTTCAGGAGATGGTGAGAGACGGAAGCCTGGTGTGCCGCGGTCCCTGGAGCCTCCCCGTCCATGCACCCTGGCGAGTGGACAACAGGAAAGGCAACACTAGGAACTTAGTTCCTAAGCAGCTGCTTAAAAATCGGGGAGCCTCATGGGACCAACTCTGGACCTCCCGTCTGTCCAAGAAGCACTGATCTCTCCAGTCCCTGTAGATGAGCCATTCTTAGGACTGTTTGTGATTCACCCAGACATCCTCTCTCGGCAGGGCATGGTAAATAACAGCCTGCTGTTTCACCAAAAGATTCCTTGTTTTGTGTTTTGCTGTATTTGTGGTTAAAACCAGGATAGGAGGAAGCATTTCTCATGAGGTCTCTGTTCACAAGAACCTGAATGTCATCGGAGAACCTGGGTTTGCTTTCTGAAATCCTGGGGGTTTTGGTGGCACTCTTGAGAGGCTGCATCAGAACCTAGTCTGTGTGACATCTTAAAATACAGCTACACTCTGGTTGATGGACCACACATATTCCTGAAATAAGGCAAACTGACCAGAATGTCTAAACTAAAATCATTTATTCAACCGGTTTCAGTAAAACTTGAGATATGGTCATGAAAAAGAATTTGGGCCCCATTATCCATTCTTTCATAAAATGTGAAATATCATAAGAGCTGGGAAAAGGATGTAGAATAAGTTACACACCCATGTTCTTCCTGTCAAGCAGATTTTATTATGCTTCAGAATTTTTCAAATTTAAAGATGTAAAATGTTAAAGATTATTTGTAACCATCCCCCATTCCCTCCAGCCATCCAGTTCTTCGTCCTCTTTCTGAAGACACAACCACTACTCTGAAATTGATATAGATATATAAATATAAATATATGTATATGTGTATACACACACACACACACACACACACATCTATATGTTTACATCAGGTGGTTCAGTGGTAAAGAATCTGCCTGCCAAGCAGGAGATGCAGGTTGGATCCCTGGGCTGGAAAGATCCCCTGGAGAAGGAAATAGCAGTCCACCCTAGTATTCTTGCCTGGAGAATCACATGGATAGAGGAGCCTGGCAGGCTACAGTCCATGGAGTAGAAAAGGGTTGGACATGACTGAGCTATTAAGTAGCAGCATCAGCAGATCCTTAATAAATATTTGATATTATTTCTATATTAAATATTATATAAGTCCTACCCTACTATATACAACAGCCTTTGGCAACTTGCTTTAAAAAAAAAAAATCACTGTACTATTGAAGACTTACTGAGACATGTTCTTGCTTGATTCCTTTTAATTGAATGGTTAAACCATGAACTGTACACCCCTGTATGGATAAATATGTTTCCCCTGCTTTTTGATATTGCACTGGTCCAAGGATGCATGCGTGCTAAGTCGCTTCAGTCATGTCCAAGTCTTTGTGACTCTGTGGATTGTAGCCCGCCAGGCTTCTCTGTCCATGGGATTCTCCAGGCAAGAGTACTGGAATGGGTTGCCATTTTCCTCCTCCAGAGCTTCTTCCCAACCCAGTAAAACTGAACCCTTGCCTCTTAGGTCTCTTGCATTGGCAGGCGCGTTGTTTACTGCTGAGCCGCTGGGAAGCCTGGTCCAAGGATGTTTATGCTTATCTCTTCACATGTAGGTGAATTCTAGAAAATCAACAACAGATGAATGGTTGAGTTGTAGAGTAAGCCAGTTTTCTACTTTGATCTTTATTTCTACATTGCTTTCTAAACTTGTACCAATTTATATATATTACTACATCAGTTCTCTTTGGGTTTATACTTTCCTGGTATGTCTTTTCCTAATTCTCCATGTCATTATATTTAACATCTGTCTTTTTTATACAAAATATGCCTGGATTTTAAAACTTTATGATTGCTGCCCCTTAGCTCACGAGGTCCATTCCTTCATGTGTATTTTGACCTTTGATGTTTTTTAACTCTTCTTCCACTTTGTTCTCCATTTACTAAAAGTTTACTGAATTTTGATATTTTTTCCACACCTTTTTTTCCCTGTGTCCTGTTATATTGCTGAGAGCTTCCCCAGTGGCCCTAGAGGTAAAGAACCCACTTGCCGATGGAGGGGATGAGATGCGGGTTTGATCCCAGGGTGGGGAAGATCCTCTGGAGGAGAGCATGGCAACCTGCTTCAGTATTCTTGTCTGGAGAATCCCATGGACAGAGAATCCTGGTGGACTGTGGTCCATAGGCTTGCAGAGTCAGACAACTGAAGTGACTTAGCATGCACGCATGTACGCATGATATTGCTGAAGGATTATTTACACCTACTTCTTTCCAGCTCTAGTAATTGAGAGATTGCATATCAGTTTTCCACAATTTAGTAAGTGTTAAACCTTTAATGTTGCACTTCAGGTAACAAAGGATAAAGATGGCCAGGGACTCTGGCTGCCCCCCTAACACCTCCACGAACTAAGAATGCTTCCCTGTCTTTCAGAGTCTCTCCTATTTATTCTTATTGTTGTCTAGTATTTTAGTCTACTACTTAAAGTATTTATTTATTTATTTGGCTCTGCTGGATCTTAGTTGCAGGACGTGCGAACTCCTTGGTTCATATATGTATTTGCACTGGGTCTCATGTGGAATCTTAAACTGTGTCGCGCGAGCCCTCAGCTGAAGCATGCAATCTCTTAGTTGCAGCACATGCGATTTAGTTCCCTGACCGGGGATGGAGCCTGAGCTCCTTGTATTGGTAGCCTGGAGTCTTAGCCACTAGACCACCAGGGAAGGCCCTAGTCTACAATTTCGAAGCACATCTCTCATCAGACAAATATAGTGGGGTGCTGGTAGGTAGACTTCACTTTTGTTTTTAGTAGTGCAGGCTTATTTTGATTTATCCAGTGTTCATTTCAGTTTGCTCAGTCATGCTCAACTCTTTGCCACCCCATGGACTGCAACATGCCAGCCTTCTCTGTCCATCACCAACTCCTGGAGCTTGCTCAAACACGTGTCCATTGAATCAGTGATGCCATCCAACCATCTCATTCCCTTCTCCTCCTGCCTTCTATCTTTCCCAGTATCAGGATTTTTTCAGTGAGTAAGTTCTTCACATCAGGTGGCCAAAGTATTGGAGTTTCAGCTTCAGCATCAATCCTTGCAATGAATATTCAGGACTGATTTCCTTTAGGATCGACTGGTTTGATCTCCTTGCAGTCCAAGGGACTCTCAAGAGTCTTCTCCAACACCACAGTTCAAAAGCATCAATTCTTCTGCATTCAGCTTTCTTTATAGTCCAACTCTCATATCCATACATGACTACTGGAAAAACCATACCTTTGATTAGACAGACCTTTGTTGGCAGAGTAATATCTCTGCTTTTTAATATGCTGTCTAGTTTGGTCATGGTTTTTCTTCCAAGGAGCAAACGTCTGTTAATTTCATAGCTGCAGTCACCATTTGCAGTGATTTTGGAACCCCCCCACCCCCGCCGCAAAGTCTCTGTTTCCATTGTTTCCTCATCTGTTTGCCATGAAGTGTTGGGACCAGATGCCATGTTTGTTTTCTCAATGTTGAGTTTTAAGCCTACTTTTTCACTCTCTTCTTTCACTTTCATCAAGAGGCTCTTTAGTTCTTCTTCACTTTCTGCCATAATGGTGGTATCATCTGCATATCTGAGGTTATTGATATTTCTCCCAGCAATCTTGATTCCAGCTTGTGCTTCATCCAGCCTGGCATTTTGCATGGTACTTTGCATAGAAGTAAATAAACAAGGTGACAGTATACAGCCTTGACTTACTCATTTCCCAGTTTGGAACCAGTCTGTTGTTCCATGTCCAGTTCTAACTGTTGCTTCTTGACCTGCATTCAGATTTCTCAGAAGGCAGGTAAGGTGGTCTCGTATTCCCATCTCTTGAAGAATTTTCCACAATTTGTTGTGATCCACACAGTCAAAGGCTTTGGCATAGTCAATAAAGCAGAAATAGATATTTTTTCTGTAACTCTCTTGTGTTTTGATGATCCAAGAGATGTTGGCAATTTAATCTCTGTTCTGCCTTTTCTAAATACAGTTTGAACATCTGGAAGTTCATGGTTCACATACTGTTGAAGCCTGGCTTGGAGAATTTTGAGCATTATTTTGCTAGCATGTGAGATGAGTGTAATTGTGCAGTAGTTCGAACATTTTTTTGGCATTGCCTTTCTTTAGGATTGGATTGAAAACTGACGTTTTTCCAGTCCTGTGTCCACTGCTGAATTTTCCAAATTTGCTGGCATATTGAGTGCAGCACTTTCACAGCATCATCTTTTAGGATTTGAAATAGCTCAACTGGAATTCCATCACCTCCACTAGATTTGTTCATAGTGATGCTTCATAAGCCCCACTTGACTTCACATTCCAGGATGTCTGGCTCTAGGTGAGTGATCACACCATTGTGGTTATCTGGGTCATGAAGATCTTTTTGTACAGTTCTTCTGTATATTCTTGCTACCTCTTCTTAATATCTTCTGCTTCTGTTAGGTCCATACCATTTCTGTCCTTTATTGTGCTCATCTTTGTAAGAAATGTTTCCTTGGTACCTCTAATTTTCCTGAAGAGATCTCTAGTCTTTCCCATTCTGTTGTTTTCCTCTATTTCTTTGCATTGATCGCTGAGGAAGGCTTTCTTATCTCTCCTTGCTATTCTTTGGAACTCTCCATTCAGATGGGTATACCTTTTATTTTCTCTTTTGCTTTTAGCTGCTCGTCTTTTCTCAGCTGCTTTTAAGGCCTTGTCAGTCAACCATTTTGCCTTTTGCATTTCTTTTTCTTGGGAATGATCTTGATTCCTGCCTCCTATACAATGTCACGAACCTCCATCCATAGTTCATCAGGCACTCTGTCTATCAGATCTAGTCCCTTAAATCTGTTTCTCACTTCCACTGTATAAGCATAAGGGATTTGATTTAGGTCATACCTGAATTGTCTAGTGGTTTTCCCTACTTTCTTCAGTTTAAGTCTGAATTTGGCAATAAGGAGTTCATGATCTGAGCCACAGTCAGCTCCTGGTCTTGTTTTTGTTGACTGTATAGAGCTCCTCCATCTTTGGCTGCAAAGAATATAATCAATCTGATTTCAGTGTTGACCACCTGGTGATGTCCATGTGTAGAGTCTTCTCTTGTGTTGTTGGAAGAGGGTGTTTGCTATGACAAGTGCATTCTCTTGGCAAAACCCTATTAGCCTTTGTCCTGCTTCAATCTGTACTCCAAGGCCAAATTTGCCTGTTATTCCAGGTATCTCTTGACTTCCTACTTTTACATTCCCATCCCCTGTGATGAAAAGGACATCTTTTTTGGGTGTTAGTTCTAGAAAGTCTTGTAGGTCTTCATAAAACCATTCAACTTCAGCTTCTTCAGTGTTACTGGTTGGTGTATAGATTTGGATTACCATGATATTGAATGGTTTGCCTTGGAAACGAACAGAGATCATTCTGTCTTTTTTGAGATTGCATCCAAGTACTGCATTTCGGACTCTTCTGTTGACCATGATGGCTACTCCATTTCTTCTAAGGGATTCTTGCCCACAGTAGTAGATATAATGGTCATCTGAGTTAAATTCACCCATTCCAATCCATTTTAGTTCACTGATTCCTAAAATGCCAGTGTTCACTCTTGCCATCTCCTGTTTGACCACTTCCAATTTGCCTTGATTTTTGGACGTAACATTCCAGGTTCCTAGGCTGTATTGTTCTTTACAGCATCGGACTTTACTTCCATCATCAGTCACATCCACAACTGGCTGTTGTTTTTGCTTTGGCTCTGTCTCTTCTTTCTTTCTGGAGTTATTTCTCCACCCTTCTCCGGCAGCATATGGGCTCCTACTGACCTGGGGAGTTCGTCCAGTGTTACCAGTGCCGCCTTTTTTTTTTTTTTTCCATCATGTCTTCTTCCAAACCTCTTCTGCCTCCTGGATTCAGTTTGCCTCTTATCAAAGTCGTGTTGCATTGAAGGTCTATGAATAGCAAATTTCCTGTGTTTGTTTGCTGGGAAGTGCTTGTTTTCTCTTCTTCTTAAATGTTAGCTTATCTCTGTATAATATCCTAGGTTGACAGCTACTGTCCTTTGGCAGTTCTCACCTGGGGTGTGCTGGCCTCTGCTGTCAGTGTTGACAACTCTTTAGTTTCAAGATTGTCCTTTTGTGCAAAACTTGCCTTTTTCTCTGGTTGCTTTTCAGGGTATCCTTTGTTTGTGGTTTCGTGGTTTTATTATCACATTTTAATAAATAGACTTACTTTATGTCTCTCCAGCCTTGCTGTGCTTCTTGAATCTTTTTTTTTTTTAAAACATTTTATTTTGAAGTAGAGTTGATTAACAATGTTGTGATAGTTTCAGATGGACAGCAAAGGGACTCAGCCATACATATACATGTATCTATTCTCCCCCAAATTCCCCTCCCATCTAGGCTGCCACATAACATAGCGCAGAGTTCCCTGTGCCTACAGCAGGAACTTGTTGGTTATCCATTTAAAATACAGCAGTGTGCACACGTTGATCCCAAACTCCCTAACTGTCCCTTCCACCCGTCCTTCCCCCCTGGTTACCATGGTGACCGTGAGCTCATTCTCTAAGTCTGTGAGTCTGTTTCCAGTTTGTAGATAAATTCGTTTCTATCATTTCTGTTTAGATTCCACATATAAGGTATCTTATATCATGTGTCTTATTCTCTATCCGACTTACTTCACTCAGTATGACAATCTCTAGGTCCAACCATATTGCTGCAAATGGCTTTATTTCATTCTTTTTAATGGTTGAGCAGTATTCCGTTGTAGTATTTCTTGAATCTAATCAATTATAGAAAGTTCTTAATCATTACCTTTTCAACTGCTATCTTGCCTTTATTTTCTCTTTTATCTCCTTTGGGACTTTTTCATATGTGATTGGATCTTGTCATTCAGTCATGCTGTTTCTAACGTCTTTCTCTTCATCACTCTGCTTTACACGCTGGATGATGTCACCAAATCTAAATTGCACTTCGTAATTCTCTGGAGCTGCATGTAGGGTGCTGTATAAACCACCTATGGACTTACGAGTTCCAGTGCCTTTGATTTTTCATTGATAGAGGCTCGATTTTGTTCTTTTAAAAACCTGATAGCTGGTTAAAAATCATGTCTGTTTACTGTCTCTCATGGTGTCTTTGTTTTCTTCTATGTCTTTGCAACTTTGGGATGCGTATGTTATTATCCCTTTTGGATCATTCTCTCTAGTCTCAGAGTGCCGAACCTGTGTTATCATAAATGATCTCTTCTAATGCCTTGCTGTTTTGAACTGTGAACTCATTTTCAGTATTTTTCCCTTCCACCACTATGCCCTCCACGAGAGGCTGTGCACCTCGGGTTGTGAAAGGTCCAGTCGAGCAGAGCCTTACCTGTGATGGGTGTTTCAGGGGGTTTTCTCATCAGAGCCCAGTTTTTATGTTCCTTCCTCATCTTGGGAATTTTCCACTCCTTGCTGATTGTAATTTTGGTTTCCACACCCCATGTGGTGAAGGCTCAGAGTTTTGATTTCTCTCGGAACACCGCCCAACTCTCACCAGCAGTTTGGGTAAACATAGCCACTTTGCAGTTTCCCTGGGGCATTTGGTGGAGTTTTTCTAGCCCCTTGAACTTGGAAAGGGCAGTCTTGCAGAATCCTGGCTTTCTGCAAGCCTCTCAGCTCCAGTTTCCCATCTCATGTGTTCCAGATCATACCTCCTGTCATTAAAATTACAGCTCCTAGACTGAAGGCCTGTATCTGCTGGGTCTCCTCCATTTCCATGGCGTTGGCAGTGTCTGAATGCTCCGGCTATGAATTCCTTCTTTATTTATGAATCTTGGTAATTTCCTTTCCTTTCTTTCTCGTTTAGTTATGTATGTGCTATAAAAATGTCACATTTTATTTAGCATTTTTATGTGTTCGCAGTGGGATGGTTTTCTATCTGCTTCAGCTCAGTTCATCACCACGCCTTCAGAACTGGACGTCCCCAAAACACCGATCCCGTGAGTTCCCAAGTCGGTCTCTTTGCCTTGCCGTCCTCCTGGATGCGTGCCAGGGGCTGAGGATGTGATAGTGAGGAAAGCGGACACGGACCCTCACCACGTGGCACTCGGAGTGAGTGGGTCCCAAAGGGGTACAGGAGGTGAATCGAACCTGCCTGGTTTCCCGGCTCCCCTTCCTCCGAGAACTCGGGCAGAGAGGCGAGTCAGCTGCTTTCCCGCTGGTATGTTAGTCTTTGCCTTGGCAGCTGCCGGGGCGAGATGTGCTGATGAGGGGGCCAAGCCAGGCTCTGGGGGTGAAGCCCTCAGCTGTTCCCATCGCCCCCCGGCTGCGGCAAAGTGAGAGCAGCTGGGAAGTGAGGCCGGCGCACAATCCCAGAAGCCGCTCCTCTGCCAGCCGAGGTGTCAACAGAATTCCATTCATCTGAGCCTTCCAGGAGCGTGCGCTGAACTTGTTCCATGCTTTCAAACTTGAACACAGAGAGTGAGCTGGATGGCGGGGTGAGCTGATGATTGAACCCTCCTCTCTCTCCCTCTGTACCTTTTGGAATGAACACGCTCCCTGGAGATGGGTGACTCCGCTGATTTATCTAGAAAACTCAGGTGCCTGACTTGTCGCGGAAGTCCGGCTGGGTCCAATTCTGTCTGCTCCGTGAAGTTCGGCTTCCAGCTTCTTAGGAGGGAAAGTCTGCCTCAGCTGTAACGCATGGTCCTCCTGAAATTTCCTGTCAAAGCAGACACATGTTTCAGCCCCTCTTTTTCTTGTCTCGCCTCACGCTTGAAGTGCTTTTTCAACCTTTATTTGTCACTCAACACAGCTGAGGGCCAACTCTTGGTTACAGAGGCCAGCGAGGGAGTGACTCCAAAAAGGGTGGCCCAAGGGACTGGCTGGGATGCAGTTTGAAAAGCCAGGTCACGGGAGTTCCCTGGTGGTCCAGTGGTTAAGTCGCCACACTGCCACTGAAGGGGCCACAGGTTCGATCCCTGATGGGGAACTAAGATCCCACACCCTCAAGTTGGGACCAAAAGGCTAAAATAAAATGAAAGCCAAGACAACTGTCTAAAGCATAAGAGATCCTAAAAGAAGCTTCTGCTTTTCTCACGGGCATGAATGACGGCTTCTGCTTTTCTCATGGGCATGAATGACGGCTTCTGCTTTTCTCATGGGCATGAATGACGGCTTCTGCTTTTCTCATGGGCATGAATGACGGCTTCTGCTTTTCTCATGGGCATAAACGACAGCAAATAGCGACGTTCCTTTGACTGTTCTCCCCGACATCTCCCCCCCGTGGATTTAGTTATTCTCGTGCTGCAGTAATGACACTGAGAGCTGGCCAGGATTCTGGACTGAGGAGGCCTGGCTGAGTCCTGGCTTGGCCTGGTGACAGCTGGCCAGGTGGCCACACAGGGTCACTCGTGTGGCCTTGAGGACTGTACTGGGCCTTTCTGAATCTTAGGTTCCTTATTTGTCAAAGAAGAATAAGGAGATGGTCCTAGCTCGCTGGGTTGCAGAGACCATTGGGTGAGAGGAATGTTGGGGAAAGCAGTTTGTAATTTAAACTCTGCCCTTCAGATTGTGGGGCAGTCTCCCCCCATTCCTTCAGTGATGAGGGTTCGCCCTCCTGTCTTGGGAGGCACACATTTCTCAACATCCGTGAACCATCCTCCCTTCCTGCTTTTGGTAGATGGGTTTGCAAGTTAGTCCCAAAGGTCAGGAGAGGTTTGGCAGAGACAGACATCTCTGGGCCTTTTTCTCCCACCTTAAATCGCCTGTGTCATTCTTTGCCTTTAATGCTCTTGGGTTAGGGCCTCTGTTTGTTAACAAGGAGCGGTTGAGATTGCCTTAATAATGTCAGCTCTTACAAATATCATTTAGTCATAGCAAACAGAGCGTGTGTTAGGTTCCTTCTTCTCCATTGTAAGCGGCATGTAGTGGGTAAAGCATCAGAGCTGGAGAAGGGGAGCCAAGCCAGGGGCATCTTCCTGGCCGCCACCTTCTAGTGAAAGGGGTTTGGGAGGACAACTGAGTAGAATCGCGAGGAAGATAAAACTGAACATGCTCATCCCGGTGCTGGATGGGTGTTAATAAGAACTGCTATAGGAATAGGAATGGACCTTTCACATTTTACGGGGTAAGCATAGAGGTAAGCTCTTAACTTTTGCGTGAATTACCGCTTAGAGTACATGATTTTAGCAGTGCAGCCCATGAGAGGCTCCGCCTCTTTGTGGTTCCAATCAGGGCAAATGTAGAATATTCCAGAATCTGACAGAAATGTTCCACTGAGACTAAATGATGTCATTTCCCCCAATTTATAGAAAAAGTAGTCACTGGAAAGATATTTTCCCCCCACTGCCAAGACTGTTTATCTCCTGATTCTTTCTTAAATGTTGATTCTGGCTACCATCTCCCCTGAGTTGTGGAGAAGCAAATCAGTTTTCAAGAATACCCACTCAGTCTTAGTCCAGCACGTTATCAGACCCATGGTTCCTGGTGACAGTTTCACCTTTGTGCCTGAATGACAGTCCTCCTTCCCGACAGTAACTGCTCATACTTTGAGGACAGAATCAAGGAATTCTACCAAGGCAGTTTTGCTTTTGTGGTTTTTGTATGCTGGCACTGTTCAAGAGCTTTCCCTGCATTCTCAATCCTTCCTACCCTTTCACCTGGGAAGTAGGTGTATAAACACTCTCTTTTCCAGAGAGGGAAGCTGAGCTCAAGATGTTAACTTTGGGATTTCCCTAGTGATCCAGTGGTTAAGAATGTGCCTACCAATGTAGGGAACATAGGAATCTGGTCCAGGAAGATCCCACATGCAGCGGGGCAGCTAAGCCCATGAGCTGCAACTTCTGAAGCCCCACGCCTAGAGCCTGTCTGCTCCACAACAACAGGAGCTACTGCAATGAGAAGCCGTGCATCACAGCTGGAGAGTAGCCCCTGCCTGCCACGGCCAGAGAACGCCTGCACAAAGCAAGGAAGACCCAGTGCAGCCGAAAGTAAAATAACAAATAAATACTTAAAAAAAAAAAGAAATTAAACTTGCACGAAGACACACCATTAGCAAGTGGCACAACTGGGGTTTCGTAGCTGAGTGACTGTAAAATGGGACGACAGAAACGCAACAGACGCCAGTAGCAGCCATTGTACTGACTCGGCAACTCACCTCCCTTCTCACCTCCCTTCCGCAGGCGCTGGGCTAAGCCTTTTGCATCAGTTCTCTCTTTAAAGACTCACTCCAGCCCTGGGAGGTGTGCATCATCTTTATGTCCATCTCACAGAAGTGGGGACAAGGCACGGAGGACTTGGGACTTGCTTTAGCCCTTGCTTCTCATGAGAGGCTGAGCCAAGCGCAAGCTAGATGACTGGTTTTGGAGTCCACATGATAAGCCCCTGGGCTACTTGGAAAGAACCAGAATTTCCAAGTGCCCTTCCAGATTCACAACCCGTTGCAGCTGTCCCATCTTGTGTTGATTTGGGGACATCAGGGTTTGAGGCCAGAACAGCTCATCCTTCTAGGAGGGCACCAAGTGGAGCAATGTTTGAGACTTTGTAGAACCTGGGGACTTTTCTGGGGGTGGGTCCTGACTTCCAGGGAGTCATAGGAAAGGCAGGACTAGTGACTGATTTTCAGGGTCCAATATCTCTGACCCTTTGTTTCTTCATTAAAGCAGTGTGTGGACTTGGCTAAAGTACATTTTCTCTGCGGGGGAAGCTTACTGTTTGATGATTAAACATCTGTCCTCTGTTCTTTCTCACAAATGAAACAGGAGACTCACCCTCATTACATTTCTCTGGGATGGCTCCAGAAAATCTGAAAATTCTAAATGCACACACATGAGTGTGTTCCTTATGAAATGGTGTGCAACAAATCATGCCACTTAGTGGTTTCAGATAGCAGGCGTTTAGGATTTCACCATTTTGTGGGTCAGGGATGTGGGCACAGCTTAGCTTTGCTTCAGCTTCTCTCCAGTCTGCCGTCCAGGGTCAGCCAGGTCCGGGCTCGTCTGATTGTTGCATGGGAAAGCATCTGCTCTCAAGCTCACGCGCCTGTTGGGAGAATTCAGTTCCTGGAGGGCTGTTGACCGGGGTCTCGGCTCCTAGCTGACCATTGGCTGGAGGCCTTTCTCATGTCCCTAATAATTTGCCCCTCCGACACCACAGCTTCATCACAGCAAGTGGAGAAGGCAATAGAGCGTGTCAGTCAGAAAGAAAAAAAGTTACGTCTTTGTAACCTCATCATGGACGTTATTGCCGTATTCCACTGGAAAGAAGCCAGCCACCCAACCAGCCTCTCTCTCAGGGAGGAGACTATACACAGGTCTGAATCTCAGATGCTCATTCCGCACCATGTGAACAGTCTGTCCACCACAATGAGTTATGTGGGTTATGAGCGTTGTTAATATCAGGTATGACTCTGACAGGGGAAGCTTCAGTTTGCAGAGGTTGTACACTTACTATGCACAAGTGCTGGAATTGGTAGCGGCATCCTCTTAGGAAGGTGGCCCTGTGTCTCTGCCTTTTTGATCGTTAATTGTTGAACTGTTGTGTGCCCTTTAGTGCTGCAGTGATTCTTGGTCTCTGCCTGACAGTTCTTACCCTGGCTTGTTGTTCCTTGGTCACTAAGTCATGTCCAACTCTTTGCAACTGCATGGACTGCAGCACGCCAGGCTTCCCTGAACTTCACTCTCTCCCGGAGTTTGCTCAAACTCTTTTCCATTGATTCGGTGATGCCATCCAAAAACCATCTTATCTTCCATCGCCCCTTTCTCCTCCTGTCCTCCATCTTCCCCAGCATCAGAGTTTTTTCAAATGAGTTGGCTCTTCGCATCAGGTGGCCAAAGTATTGGAGCTTCAGCATCAGTCCTTCCAATGAATATTCAGAGTTGATTTCCTTTAGGATTGACTGTTTGATCTCCTTGCAGTCCAAGGGACTCTAAATAGTCTTCTGCAGCACCACAGTTCAAAAGCATCAGTTCTTCTGCACTCAGCTTTCTTAACAGTCCAGCTCTCACATCTGTACATGACTACTGGAAAACTATAGCTTTGACTAGACGGAGCTTTGTCAGCCAAGTGATGTCTGTGCTTTTTAATACACTGTCTAGATTTGTCATAGCTTTTCTTCCAAGGAGCAAGGATCGTTTAACTTCATGACTGCAGTCATCATCTGCAGTGATATTGGAGCCCAAGAAAATAAAATTTGTCACTGGATAAAATAAAATCTTCCAGTTTTCCCCCTTCTGTTTGCCATGAAGTGATGGGACTAGATGCCATGATCTTAGTTTTTTGAATGTTGAGCTCTAGCATTTGCTCTATCTCCTACTCAGCTTAATTATCACTGCTTCAGGGGCACCAAGTTCTTGGTCCTTGCTGCCTCACTCCAGGGGAGGAGAGGTCCTCTTATTAAGCATGCTCAAAGTGCTGTTTCTCTGTCAAAGGATCCGTTTGTCTTCCTGGTTAGAATCTAAGCTCATGGTGACAGAGACCATATCCATCTTCCTCTCTGCTGTCCCCATCACTCAGCACATCCCAGCTGGTCAATAAATATTGGCACAATGGGTGAAGAGCATCACTTCATGTGCGTCTATTTCATCTCAGCAAATGTGGTTCACTAAACCTCAGTTATTTACTGAAATATTTTGCCTTTGTACAAACTTTCCTGTAATGAATGAGCACATTTGGAAAAATCTCTTTTAAATAAAAAGACCAGGGGTCCTAATATTTGGTACAGAAAGGTAGTTAGTATCTAATGAGTGATCCAAAAGAAACAGCTCCAGGGTATACTGTGAAACTTTTCTTTGAATATTATTTGTATTGGCTAGAAAACAGGAGCTGATCGTTTAATTAGAGCTGAGGAATTCTCCACCAGCTTTAGCTTATTCCTGTGATATCACTGAGAAGCACCAAGATGGAAGGAAGGATAACTGTGTGTGCTGACTTGGGTTTGGATTTTCCCTAATACTGTCTACTGACCTAGAAGATAAAAGCTGTATATTCTTTTTTTTTTTCTTTTTTAATCCCTCTTCCCTCCATTTTCAACTTTTAAAATGCTTTTGACCCAAACAAGTCAAAATTCAATTGGAGGATTAAATGACTCTTTCTAAAACAGATTCAACTTCAGCATTTACAAAAGCAACAAAAAAATAAGCCATAAAACCTCCCATCAGGCTAAGTTGCAAATCACAAATTTATTTTATATTGTTTCCTTACATTGGACTAGGTTATCCTTTTATTTATGTCTGCATTGGCTGATTTCAGTGGTTTGGGAAAAACATTTTTATATACAAATGTCTGAGAACATCAGAGTTTATTGTTGATAAACTCACAATAATTTTGTTCAGTACATTTCTTAAGGTTGTGCCCTATTTATTTTTACAATACACTTTATCTTGGTGGTTACCATCAGTCCTTTCCATAAATAGGATACAGACTAAGCCCAGCTCATGAACTATTGAGGTAGGTTATCAAAGGAAAAGTGGAATTTATGTTGCTGAAAAGTTTTTATGAATAAGAACCGGGTGGCCTATTTAGGTATAGTCCTGGGAATATGGACTATTTAGGTCTACAGATGAACAGGCCCATTCTTTTCCTGTGTGTTTGTGTGTGTGTGTGTGTCTGTGTATTTGCAGAAAGAGAGAGCGAGCATGTAAGAGCAGGCTGGGTTTAATTTCCTAATATTTTGTTAAAGATTTATGTCTGTGTTAATAAGGGATATTGGTTTGCAATATTTTTCTTATTCTTCTCTGGTTTTGATATCAGGGTTATCTTGGCCTCATAAATAGAGTTAGGAGGTTTTCCTTCCTCCTGCATTTTGTGAGAGAGTTAGCATCAAAATGTTATTATTTCTCTCTTAAATGCCTGATAGAATTCATCAGTGTAGCTGTCTGGGCCCAGAGAGAGGGTAAGGCTGTGTGTGTGTGTGTGTCTGTGTGTGTTGGGAATTAATCATGAGTTCAGTTTCTTTAACAGATATAAGGCCATATAGACATTTCTCATTCTGTGCCAGTTTTCATAACTTGTGTCTTTCAAAAAACATAGACATGACATGTCTATGTCATCTGAGTTAACAGATTTATTGGCTTGTTATATATGTATTATCACTTTAATGCCCGTGTTAGAGGGCTTCCCAGGTGGTGCAGTGGTAAAGAATCTGCCTGCAAATGCAGGGGACCTAGGAGACGTGAATTTGATCCCTGGGTCAGGAATGTTACCTGGAGGAGGCAATGGCAACCCACTCCAGTACTCTTGCCTGGAAAATCCCATGGACAGGGGAGCCTGGTAGGCTGCAGTCCAGGGGGTCGCAAAGAGTCAGAACCATTGAGCACACAGGCATGAACAGGTAATGATGTCTTCTCTTTAATTCATGAAACTGGTGAATCGTGGTTTCTCTCACTTCTTCTTTCATCTTGGTAGGAATATAACAATTTTATCACTGTTTTTGGACAACTCACTTTTGGTTTCAAAGATACTCTCTTTGTTTTCTAGTTCAGTTATTTCTGTGCTTCACCCTTAGATTATTGACATAAGGCCTTTTTTCCTTTTCCTATGTAAGTATTTGAAAATATAAACATCCCTGTAAACACATCTTTAGTTGCTTAGCTTCAGATCTTTAGTTGCATGTCATAATTTATATAGGTTGTATTTTCATTATCATTCAACTCAATATATTTATAAGTTTCTCTTGTAACTTGATTATGTGACCCATAGCTTATTTAGAAATGCATTATTTAATGTCCACATATGTGAGAATTTTAAAAGCTCTTTCTAATTTTATTTTTCAGTTTCCCTTTCTTGTAATCAGAGAATATAGTCCGTACGCTCTTGATCTTTACACTTGAGACTTGTTTTATACTCTGTAGTCTATATTGATGAATAGTCCGTGAGCGGTTGAAAGGTCGGACACGACTGAGTGACTTCACTTTCACTTTTCAGTTGAGAAGAATGTGTGTTCTGTAGCTTTTGGTTGAAGTGCTACACTGTGCTTAGTTGCTCAGTTTTGTCCGACTCTTTGTTACCCCACGGACTGTAGCCCACCACGCTCCTCTGTCTATGGGATTCTCTAGGCAAGAATACTGGGGTGGATTGCCATGCCCTCCTCCAGGGGATCTTCCCGACCCAGGAATGGAACAGCGGTCTCCTGCAATGCAGGCAGATTCTTTACCAGCGGAGCTAACAGGGAAGCCTGGTGGTTGGGATAGTGTCCTATAAATAGCAAAATTGGTGGGTGACATTGTCAGATCTTCTGTAAACTTACTGATTTTTTTTGTTTACCATTTCTATTAATTACAAGGAAAGAGTATAACCTTTAACTAGAGTTGGCAATTGATCTAACTCTCCTCTCAATTCTGTCAGTTTTCTTCATGTATTTTGAAACTCTTACACGGTTTATACATATCTAGGGTTGTCACGTCTGTTTCTTGCTTTGACCTTGTTCATAACTATGAAATTCATGGTTCCATAATTCTCTCTCAGTCCGCTTTGACTCATATCAATGTAGCCGTCTCTGCTTTCTCATTCTTGGTGCGGGCATTCGTGTGCATAGAGTATCTTTTTCTATTTTTATTTGTTTTTATACTTTCAACCTGTCTATGTATTTATGCTTCGAGTGCATTTCCTATAGATAGTAAATAGTTGGCCTTGCATTTTAATCCATTTGAGAGTCTCTTTCTTTAAAATGGAAGTGAATTCAATTACATTTAATCTAATTATTCACATGGGGAGTTAAGTTCATTATCTTGCTCTTTCATATTTGCCCAGTATGTTTTCCTTTTGCTTCTTTTCCTGTTTTCTTTTTGATGCAGTCACTTTAGTGTTCAATTATTTTTTGCTCTGTTTCCTAATTTGATTATGGTCACTTTTTAGTGGCCGCTGTCGGGATTAGAATGTGTGTGTTTGCATGCTCAGTAGTGTCTGGCTCTGTGTGACCCCATGGGCTGTAACCCGGCAGGCTCCTATGTCCATGGGATTTCCCACTGGAGTGGGTTGCTGTTTCCTTCTCTAGCATGTCTCTCTGACCCAGGGATCAAACCTGCCTCTGCTGAGTCTCCTGCACTGGCAGGCATTTCCTTTCTGCTGAGCCCCCTGGGAAGCCCCGTTAGAATGCGTATCTTCAGCCTGTCGTCCTACTGGACAATATCAGATCTTGTCTCATGGGGTTGCTACCGTTAGTTATCCTGCTGTGAAACCCAGAAAGGCTGCATGAAGTTACTGTGGTTCCAACATTTTCATCCAACAGTTTTACAGTTTTGCTTTTCTTATACTAAATCATCGACCCACCTAGCATTTATTTTGGTATAAAGAGTGAGACTGGGAATCCATTTTCTGTTCAGATGGCTGCCCACTTGTGACCACTATTTTACTTCAATTGATTTGAAGTGCTACTCAGTCATACACTAAGTTTTCCATTTCCTCACTTTCATTTATTTCTGTTGATTTGTCTATCATATCCCGGCACTGCACACTTAAGTACGCTGCTTGATATTGCCAGTGCTAATATCTGGCAGATCGAAACCCCTTATACAATTATTTTAGCATTTTTCTATCTGCCTCACTTATTTTCCATATAAATGTTAGAGTCCAGAAAGAAATCACAATCAGTGTGAACAAGAATGCATTAGAGTTGCAGATAAGCAGAGAGGAGTAAGCACCTTCTAAAGCGTGTGTTGGGTGTTACTTTGCCTTCCAGAAGGTGATCCTCATTTATGACCTTCCTTTCTGAAGCCTCTTCATCACCAAGCTAGTGGATTATGGTTGTCAGTTATCATCGCACTTTCTTTGCCAATTCTCTAAGTTAAAATAGTTTAATTCACATTTTAAGTTTATTGTTGGGAGCTGAAGCTCCAATCCTTTGGCCACCTGATGCAAAGAGCCGACTCATTGAAAAAGACCCTGATGCTGGGAAAGATTGAAGGCAGGAGGAGAAGGGGAAGACAGAGGATGAGATGATTGAATGACATCATCGACTCAACGGACATGAGTTTGAGCAAGCTCCAGGAGATGGTGAAGGACGGGAAGGCCTGGCGTGCCGCAGTCTGTTGAGTCACAAAGAGTGACTCCAAAGCAACACAAAGCAACTAGGAGTCTAATAAGCAATGCCACTCTCCCTCTCTCAGATTCAGAGCTCACTGATTATTCACGAAGCTGAATGTTACAGATCAAACTGTCCGTTATTGCTGATAGGAGGTTTTGGTCTGTGGCCGAGAGGACCTGCTGCCACTCGCAGATCTGAGAGTCATCTGCCCCGTGGGCCAGGGTCAGATCTTCCCTTACAGCGCTGTTCCCCTTAACATATGGCAGAGAGTGGACCAGGATGAATGTGCTGTAGACAGATTCAAGAAGGGAACCCGTAAATGGAGCCATGAAACCCAGTTTCTCTTCCCAGTCTCTTCCATCATAAGTATACTCACTTTTCCTTCTCTGAAAGAGCTGGGAGTGAGGGTGAGCAGTGCTTATGTAATAGAAGTTCATGCACACGGGAGCAAGGATGGGTCAGTGGAGAAGCTGGGGGCAGGAAATTGTATTTAAGTACTTAGTAATGCAGTTGAATCCCCCCCCCCATATATTTATCAACTAATTGTGATTTTTCTTGAATTGTCAGTTCATATCCTTTGGCCACTTTGTTGTTGAGCTATTTGTCTTCTCTTACTGACTTACTAAGAGCTTTTTACATATTATGGCACTGCTCTGTGGGGAGCCAACATTTTGGATGAACAGCATTATCATCCAATTCTTACTTAGCATTTTTAGATGTTCTCCTTAGTTTTTTCCTTCTCTTGTCACTGTAAATGGGGTCTAGTTTTCAATTTTATTTTAGTAATGACATTGTCTTGTATTGATATATATATATATATATATAAATTTGGAGATTGATGTGTTTATTAAAGTGTCTGGCTGGTTTTAGTAGATGTTCAGTTGATTTTCTCATGTTTCTTGGCTAACCAGTCATATCATCTATAAATGGTTTCTCTTTTCTAACATTTATTTCTCTGAATTCTTTTTTATTGCTTTATTGCAGTCTCAAAAAGATAGAGTTTTAAAAACTTGTGCAAATAGCAGGAACACCTCCTATGTTTTAGTCTGTAATGTGAAGGCCCCTCATGTTCTACCATTATGATATTGACTGTAGATTTAAGACACAAGCTCATTATTTTAAGGAAAACTCTATTTCTGGTTTTCAAGTAGGAATTTTTTTTAATCAGCATTGAATATTGCATTTATTAACTGCCTTTTAGACACTTAATGAGGCACCACACCTTCCTCCATCCCTCCTTGTAACCCTTTGATCTATTGATATAGATACTCATTGACTTATTGCTATAATTATTTGTTGATGTGTTTTCCAATATCCTTACATTTGGGGGACATATCCAACTCTGTCAAGGTGTGTCATATTTTTAACATGCTGCTGAATTTGATTTCCTCATGTTCTAATTAAGATTTTTCACATCTCTATTAAGTAGGGAAAGTGGTTTTATATCAGTTGTATATTGGCACTTACTGGTTAATAAACTGCCCCAAAGTCAGTGGCTTCAAACAATAAAAGATTTCTTTGGCTCATGAATCTGCAAGTCAGGAGTAGACATTGAGCAGTTCTGGTTTCTTCAAAGCTCTCTGACATGTTTGTGGGTCCTCTGTCCACAGGGTGGTCAGGCTTTACTCCACAGGTCAGTCCCTTCCCTCCAGCAGGCAAACCCAGATTCCTTCTCAATGGAAGGTGGAGGAACAAGATGGAATGAGCCTTAATGTGAACGCTCATTTCAGACCTCTGCTGGGGTCCCACCTGCCAACATTTCTTTTGTGTCAAGTAGTCAAACCCAGCGTCAAGGGATAGAGAAATGGGCAAAGTCATATCCCAGCCCCAAAGCTGTGAGGTCCTTGGGACACAGACAGAGGATTAGTGAAGTAAATGGGCCATTCTAGGAACCAGCCCTAGTCCTAAAGTCTTCTCTGCCCTGTCTATGTATGCACATGTGTGTTTCTTGGGAAGGTGTAAAGACAGTATCAGTATAATCTGCCTTTGGGGGCTTTAAAAGCTCTCCCTTGGGTCCAGCATCTGTATGGAAACATACATCTCTTAAAGATTCTTTAACATTTTACATAGTTGCTGGTGTTGCCATTTCTTATTGAGCCAGTTTTTTAACTTAACTTTTCTTAGAAAATCTTTATTTTATCCATGTTTTCAAGTTTATTAGTATAAATAGTGTGCAATACTTCATTGTAATTTAAATTTTGTACCTATAATTATCCTGGAGGAGGGCATGGCAACCCATTTCAGGATTCCTACTTGAATCCCATGGACAGAGGAGCCTGGCCAGCTACAGTCCATAGGGTCACAAAGAGAGGGACACGACTGAAGTGACTTAGCGCAGTCACACACACCTATAATTATACCCACTTACACTTTATCTTTCTCTTTGTTTGGACTTGGAGTTTTGGATAGATATTTGGTCTATCAGAAGAATTATGTCTTGGATTTATTAATCAAATCTGTTGCCTTTATATATGGCTTTAATAATATCTGCTTTTATTTTTACTGCTTCCTCTTAATTTTCATTGCTTTTTTTTCATAGTTTAATGCTTAGTTCATTTACATTCTTATCTCTTGGTCATAAAAGCATTTAAAGTTGTGCCTTTCCTGGTAGTAAATTTTTGGTTCTTTACTCGTGTATTTTGATGTGTAGCATTCTTTACATGGGCTCCCCTGGTGGCCTGGTCAGTAAAGAACCTGCCTGTGATGCAGGAGACCAGAGTTCCATCCCTGGGCTAGGAAGATTCCCTGGAGATGGAAATGGCAGCCCACTCCAGTGTTCTTGGCTAGGAAATCCCATGGATGGAGGAGACTTGCAGGCTATAGTCCATGGGGTCCCAAGAGTCGGACAGCTGAGTGACTAAACCCCCATCACCACCATTCTTTAGACCCAGTTTTAGACATTTTCCTGCCTTTACATTTTGTTTCCTTTTTCTGTGGAGAATTGCTGTTTTGAAGATTGGCATAAATCTCTTGCAGGACAGATTTTCTGTGAACTACTAAATCCCAAGCCTGATGTAAATTTTAACATAAATATGTGAAAAACCTTCATCTCCTTATTTTGCCATCACTCCAGAAAAAAGTGAGTCTAGATTTAGAATTCTATTGATCATCTCTTTCGAGTATTCCTTGGGGCTTCCCTGGTAGCTCAGATGGTAAAGCATCTGCCTACAATGTGGGAGACCCAGGTTCGATCCCGGGGTCGGGAAGATCCCCTGGAGAAGGAAATGACAACCCAGTACTCTTGCCTGGAAAATCCCATGGACCAAGGAGGCTGGTAGGCTACAGTCCATGGGGTCACAAAGAGTCGGACATGACTGAGCAACTTGACTTCAGTTTTTCACTTAAAAAAGAAAAAAATCTTCTTGGTAGTGTTTATCTGAAATCCTGCCCTGGTCAGTTCCAAGGGATTCACTTTGCAAATGGATACATTGGAAGAGTTAGATGTTCATGAATACTTTTTTCTCTCCAAAGACTATGTCCACAGAGCTTTCATTTCAAATAGCCAACCCGTTTTTGTTCTCAGCATTAAACATGATTTTTCCATTTACACCCTGCTGGACTTCCCTGGTGGCTCAGATGGTAAAGCGTCTGTCTACAATGCGGGAGACCCGGGTTCGATCCCTGGGTCGGGAAGATCCCTTGGAGAAGGAAATGGCAATCCATTCCAGTACTATTGCCTGGAAAATCCCATGGGACAGAGGAGCCTGGTAGGCTACAGCCCATGGGGTCGCAAAGAGTCGGACATGACTGAGCGACTTCACTTCTTCAAAAAATTAACAATGAAAATTTTAGTCACGATTAAATGTCACTTGCACGTACAATTGCCAGTAAGGTATACGGAATGTAAAGCATTATAGGAATTCAGAAAGTAGAAGAAACTCACCCAGTCCTCTGGTTGCCAGCCTTTTTCATCCTTCCCTCTGTAAAAGTTCATCAAGCATCTACTGCCTCCCAGGTACCATGCGTAGTTACTTCTGAGTCCTCGCTCGTCCTTGCTCCCAGAACAGAGGAGGAAGTTATTTAGTTATGTGAAAGTCAAGGCTTACAAGGATCCAACCGCAGCAGATAAACCAGCATTATTGTAGGATACTTTCTAGGGCTTTTGCATTAATGAAAGTGACTCCCAGCACCCCAGTACTGCATCCTCGGCACTCCAAGAAGCCAGAGCAACAAGCCATAAATCTGTCATTTTTCAGATAAGGACAGTAAGGCTGAGAAGGTCAAAGGACTGTCCAAAGATAGATGCCAAAGGAGTGGAGGGGCAGCCTTTTATGGAGGCCTCGATGTGGAGTATCAAAGGGAAAGTCAGCTAAGTAAATACATGCAGATATCTTGCTCTTTAAAAAAAGTTTAGTTATCAGTATAAAAGTTATTTAAAATCTGTCATGAAATTTAAGTATAGTTGATTTAGAATGTTGTATCAGTTACTGCGGTATAGCAAAGTAACTCAGTTATACATATATGTGCATCCTTGTTTACTTTTTTTACCATTATGGTTTATCTTAGAATGTTAAATATAGTTCCCTGTGCTATACAGTAGGGCTGTTTATCCATCCTGTATAAAAGCTCGCGCCTGCTGAGCCCAGCCCCCCACTCCATCCTCCCCACGCCCCTCCCCCTTGGCAACCACAAGGCTGTTGTCTGTGCCTGGGATTCTGTTTCTGTTTCACAGATAGGGTCGTTCTTTCAGATTTTAGATTCTACATCTGGTCGACATCATATGGTGTCTCTCTCTCTTTCTGACTTGCTTCACTTGGTTTGATTGTCTCTAGTTGCGTCGTGTGGCTACAAATGGCATTATCCACCTTTTTCACGGCTAAGTAGTATTCCACCACATATACCAACCACATCTTCCTCGTTCACCTGTTGATGGACACTGGGGTCTCCTTCATGTCTTGGCCATTGTAAATAGTGCTGCTGTGAACGTGGGGGGGCGGTGCGTGTGTCTTTTGAATTATAGTTTTTCCAGATATATACCCAGGAGTGGGACCGCAGGGTCACATGGCAAATCTAGTGTTTTCTGTGGATCCTCCATACCCTTTTCCACAGAGGCTGCCCCAATCCACATCCCCACCAGCAGTGCCGGAAGGCTCCCTTTTCTCCACATCCTCTCCAGCGTTTATTGTTTGTAGATTTTTTGACGATGGCTATTCTGACTACTGTGAAATCATATGTCATTGTAGTTTTGATTTGTGTTTCTAATAATTAGCCACGTTGAGCATCTTTTCCTGTGCTACTGGCCACCTGTATGTTTTCTTTGGAGAAATATCTATAAACTCTATCCTCTAATTCAAATGGCTGCCTGCCTTGGGCGTTACCTTTGAGCCTGTGGAGGTTGCCATAAACATGATTCCCTGGCCAGGGTTAAGACATGATCTTGTAGACCTGGGAAGGGGTACTATCCTCGGGGAATGGGTTTCCCCAAGTCAGGGCAACTGGAAGCCTATGGTTTGCTGTTTGTGCCAGAGCTGTCAATCGGTTACAGAAGGCAGTTTCCCCTTCTTCTTAGGGACTCTGGAAGTTTCCTTCTGAAATCTTCCCAGACACGCACGAGCAGGGCCAGGCTAGACCTGGGTTGCATTAGCTTCATCTACTCACAAACAGTGGGCAGCGTTAGAAGAGCCATAAACCTCTTATTTGCTTGTCCTGTAACCAGAGTCCCTCATGTAACTCAGCTCTTTAATAAACAGGTTGAGAGTCTCTGCAAATCAAATGGGCAAAATGACAAACCCATGTAACCCCAGTGTCTGCTACGTTTTCTCGCCATCTGTCTGTTTACACACGTGGCTTTCTCAGTCCTGACTGCTGTCCTGCAGCACCCACTTGCTACCCTCTGTCCCTCGGAAGCCTCCTGCTCACAGTGCTGACCTCCCACCTCCACCGCTGGCTCCTTTGCCCAGGTTGGGGTGGGCATTCACCTCGGGGGCTCTCTTGCCTTTGTCTGACACCATTGTCTTCCCTCGTTACACGGTGAAATCTTTCAGAACTGGGCAAGTGACCTATGCCTCTTGACCCCAAGGCAGGGCAGGTGCTTGATAAAGGCTGGCAGGTTAAAAAATGGCTTCATGATGCTGTGAGCTTCTTGGTGCCAGATTTCATGTCTCAGACGTCGCCTCTTCTAAGGTGTTGCATCCATTTGAGAATGGGCAGTGTGTAGTGATTCCCTTTGAACCCACGAGCTGTATGTGTTTTGTATGTGCATGTGTGCTCAGTCACTCAGTTTAACTCTTTGTGACCCCGTGCACTATAGCCCATCTGTCCATGGGATTCTTCAGGCAAGAATCCCAGAGTGGGTAACCATGCCCTCCTCTAGGGGATCTTCCCACCCCAGAGATCAAACCCAGGTCTCTTGCATTGCAGGCAGATTCTTTACCATCTGAGCCACCAGGGAAGCCCCATATAGTATGTAGGAGATGCTCAAATGTGTCATGGATGAAAGATGGATATTCTGGTGCAGTAAAGAGAAGCCTGCTTTGATTGTGGTGGGAATCACCAAACAGGGATGTGTCCCCAGCAGAAGCGGCTCTGTGCCTCTATTTAGGCTGGTGGCCAGTAGTCCTGGTTCAAAGGCCAGAGTCTCTGGGACCATTAGTCCCCCAGATGACGTGCATTGCAATCGCCTCGCCTGGTGCCCCACCCTGAATAAGGAGCCCCACTCTGCTGCTTTTGGGGAAGGGCTGCTTGTTTATCAAGCCCCTTAAATAATTCAACACAGAGCCATGCCGTCCAACTATGGTCTAAAGAGTTCATCCACTGCCAAGTTTCCCAATCCGGTGTTAAGTTCTCCATGACTGCCTTTCTATGTACTTATACCTATCTGTCTACCTACATACCTTTTTATTTTAAACATTTATTTTATTGGAATTTAGCTGATTTATAATGTTGTGTTAATTTCTGCTGTACAGCGAAGTGATTCATTTATATATATATATATACTTTTTCATATTCTTCGCCATTATTTATTATAAGATATTGAATATAGTTCTCTGTGCTAAATGGCTTCCCAGGTGGCTCAGAGGGCAAAGAATCCACCTGCAATGCAGAGGGCTCAGGAGACATGGGTTCAATCCCTGGGTGGGAAAGGTCCCCTGAAGGAGGGCATGGCAACCTGCTCCAGTGTTCTTGCCTGGAGAATCCCATGGACAGAGGAGCCTGGCAGGCTGTAGTCCATAGGGCCGCAAAGAGTCAGACATTATTGAAGCGACTAAGCACGTACTCACACACGTGCTCTATTTTGTTTGTTTTCCATTCTCAATATAATAGCTTGCATCTGCTAATCCCAAACTTCCAATCCATCTCTCCCCCCTCCCCCACCCCACTGGCAACCACAAGTCCGTGACTGTTTTATTCTTGTATATCACCTGTGCTGTTGTTGACTTACATACTCTTTTTATTTATCCTAAATTTTCCTTCAAGTCAATATACATATTTTACTTAAATTTATTCAAGAAGAAAACTGTACTTCCATATTATAAATAGAAGGCTGGTTTCACTTGTCATAAGTGTAAAAAATCAATCATCAAAGGAAAATAAAACACTGCTTTTAAATTCCAGGCAATGGTGCCTGTTGATGGCCCTGAGCTGGAGACTGGCTCCCTCTATGAGAAGGGTGGTTAGCAGGGGTGAGGGAGGTGGGAGACCCCTTGTACCCAACGGCCTTTGGCCCAGTAGAAGACTTTAGAGGAAACCGAGAAGGGAATGACTTGTCTTCCGTTGACCTAACGCTATGCTTGCGTCTGGCGCACAGCCCGCTGGTGGGTCTGACCCTTCCAGGGGCCCTGATACGTGTTGTGTCCTGAGATTGGAACTCTGAGTTCCTTCAGTGGCAATCCTAACACACCTGGGTAGAGGGGAGGAGGCCAAGTTACAGGAGTGGAAGGAAGGGTCCAGAACCCCCCTGTGACCCTCCAGGGCTGCCTGTGGTCCAGCCCTGGGTGTGAGGTCCAAGGCGGGTGGAGGCTGCAGGCTGGGATCAGGGGACATGTGGACAACACCTGAAGCCAGCTGGAGCCTGGCTGGGCACACGTGCACGGATGGGAGCATGGCTCATCAGCAGGGAGCTTGGCACTTTCTTCCTGGACCCTGGACCTGGACCATCAACCAGGCAGTGTGTTCACGCACATCAGCTCACACCGTCTGGAACTCCTCTCTGTCTCTAGTACGTTCGTTCAGCACATTTGTTTAGCATTTGGTAAGGACCGAGGTGCTGTGGTTGCAGAGGAGAGCAGGACACCCACACTCTCTCAAGGGGCCAGCCCCCAGGCAGCCAGGTGATGACCACCTTCCCTGCACAGGCTCATGTTGGGAAGATGAGACACGGCACTCAGAGGGCCCAGGGCAGGATGGAGTTGCTCCTTGCAGAATCTTTGGGCCGTTCCCTGGTGGCTCAGCGGTGAAGAACCCACCTGCAATGCAGGAGACCCTCTGAAATGCAGGAGTCGCAGGTTCGACCCCTGGGTCTGGAAGATCCCCTGGAGAAGGAAATGGCAACCCACTCCAGTATTCTTGCCTGGGAAATGCCATGGACAGAGGAGCCTGGCAGCCTGTAGTCCATGGAGTCGCAAAAGAGTCTGACACGACTTGGCAAGTAGATCACCACCACCAGGTGGGTAGGAGTTGCCGGACTTCAAGCAGGCAAGGTGACGTCCACTGAGGCAGAGAACTGACCTGTCCGTCCACCTGGAGACCCTGCCTATTTGGGCGGGGCCAGCAGAGTGCCGCGCTGTTGGAGAACCAGTCACATCGGACCACATCTGGGAGGTCCTCGTGGCCCCAGGAAATCTGAAGTTGGAGGGGAAAGTCAAGGGTCAGAAGTGAAAAGTCAGCAGACATTGGTTGCTGGGTGCCAGCTTCATGCCAGGAGAGGGGAGCTTGGCACCTAGGGCCCCAGGGCCATAGTCTCAGGTGCCTCTTCGCCTGGTATCTCTTGAAAGCCTGGCCATCACCAAGCCCCATTTCCTCTAACTTAAGCAGCTGATTGGGACCCACTGGGGAGGAGGAGGCGGTGTGGTGTTGCCATCAAATGGGAGGTCAGCACGAACATGAAAGCCTGGAAGGTGAAAGGGGGAGGGCTTTGGGGATTGGCCGACACCCCAGACCACAGTGAATCTGGGTCTCAGGTGACCACATCAAGGTGAAGCCCTGGCGTGTGAGCTGACCCTCTGCCAGCTGCCAGGGATGTGAGCTCTGATAAGGCGTGTGGCTTCTCCAAGGCTCACGCCCACTTACCCCCTCTCCACGCCCACCCCCCTGGGTCAAATGGGGCCCTTACAACCTCCTGCAGGAGTGTGGAATTGAGTGAGATAGCGTGAAGAGAAAGCACGTTGTAAACTGTAAAGTGGGAGGTGGCTGGCACGGGACTGTCATGTGTGAGCCACACGTGCTCATACACACAGGTCTCTATAGAGCATCTTCCGAGCGGTGAGCGGGGTCTAGCCCTGGGCAGGAACTTCCTTGAATGCTGGTGACAGTAAAGGATGCTGTCATTGTTCCAGGCCTATATGCCTCCTACCCCTCCCCATCCTTTTCTCAAAGTTTACGCTATAGGGTTCTGCCTACTGACTGTGTGTGTGTATGTGTGTGTGTGTTTATCTGTAATTTCAGGAGGAGTGAGTTTCTCTCCATATGGCTGGGATTTATGCTGATACTGTCAAATTACAAACTATAAATTGTACTATTTCCCCAGAAAATGGATGTGACAATTTCTTTGCTCTCCATCCCAGCCCTTCTCATGAAAAGTAATGTTTAGGACACACTGGAAAAGTTCGTGGAATTACAATGCCGTGCCAGCCCGTGGACCGTGCTTTCTCTGAGTTGTTTCAGTGTTTCCATTTTCTTCTTGGGAACAGGGAAGTATTGAAATATTTACAAGAATTTCATAGGCCAGGCAGTGGTAAATATATCTGTTCTGTAAGAGCCTGGAGCTGTGTCTCCAATGGTTGGGGGAAGGGGTGGGGAGGAATGAAAAAGAAACAGTTTACAAATCTGAGGCTTTTCGATACTGAAAGCTAAATATCTATTTTTCAATGATTTGGGGGTTTCATCTGGAAATTTGTCTTACGGGGAAAATCACTTAAAAGAACAGGCCGGTCGACCTGAGCATGCTTGCGTACAAAAGAAGCATGCTGCTAGCTTTTTCTAGTTTTGAATAACAGAAACAAACGTGTTAGTATATGTGTTGTTACAGACTTCATGTTCAGGTGATTTTCCTAGAGGATAAAGATTGAGAATTTATTAACATACAAGTTGCCTTCCTTGATAATTTCACTCTAAAGTTGGAGCTTTTGAGAGCCGTATCCTCTTTGTTTTAGGAATTATGCAAATATTTGGCTTCTAGTGGGCTTATTTGGGCTCAGTCTTCTCTAACAATTGCATACTAAAACAGGCATCTCTGGGCAGTGGTCCCCTTCCTAAACTTAGCTTTTTTTTTTTTTTTTACCATATTTAAAAAGCAAATAATTCTGATATTGTGGTCTGTGGCAGACATCATTTGTACTTTAGCCAGGATATTATTTGAGAACTGCAAAGCTCTCTAGGTATTACAACCGTATATAAACCATGTGTTAGAAAGATATAAATTCAGTTTTGAAATATTTGTTAGACTGCTTTTGGCTTTCAGTCCGTGCCAAACATGTGCTTCGGTGATGGATAGAGTCATGTGGACTCTTGAATGAAACTCTTTATTGTGTATAGACTTTGTCTTCTAGCAGTTGGGTTAGACAAGCCAGGAGATTAAGAGGATCCAGTTACTTAAGAGGTGTGTTCTCCAGTGAGCTTAAACTCCTCTTTCCTCCTTTAAAATATGTCACTAGGTGATTTGGTCTCATTCTGTGCCCCAGAAAATATTGTCAGACACCTTGAATGGAGAATAATTCCATTCCAGATATTCACATGTTAACTTCAAATTTCGAATCCAGAATGTGTTACTAATAATTGGTTGAAAATTTTTGGCTCTTAGGCTGGTAAGCTGTTCAAGGAAGCCTGAATCTAGCACAGCCAAGTGAAACAGGGGTCTCTTAAGTCAATCTTGAGTCTCAGATAAACATCAAGCAGTTTTTAGTATAAGTTTGTCCCCACCATTGCATGGGACATACTTATACTAAAAAATACATTCGCTATTTGTCTGAAATTCAGATAGAGCTAGAGGTCAGATTTTTGTTTTCTACATCTGGCAATGCTGCATAGATCCTAATTTATTATCCACTGTCATAAACAGTGACTCTCAAAGAAAATTCCTCAGTGATGAAGGTTTTTTGAGATGAAGATGGAGGAGATCTCAGTCCAGCCCTTCCATGTAATAAAAACAAATGTTCTATTTGAGCAAAGTCTGAAAACAAAGCAGTAATAGATCGCCTCTGTTGCACTTCTGATTGAACCTGGGCCAGTACCTTTTTCCTCCTCTTGAGTATGTGCTAAGTTGCTTCAGTCGTGTCTGACTCTTTGCGACCCCACGGACTGTAGCCCTCCAGGCTTCTCTGTCCATGGGATTTCCCAGGCAGGAGTACTGGAGTGGGTTGCCGTTTCCTTCTCCAGGGGATCTTCCCAACCCAGGGATCGAACCCGCATCTCTTATGTCTCCTGCATGGTAGGCGGGTTCTTTGCCACCTGGGTGTCTATACATCCATTTCCTCATATTTTCTCTCATTTCTGTGTCATGTAGGTGGACATGGGGTAGAAGTCTAGGAAGCCTTTTTCTCTCTCCCTTCTCTTCCTCATATCCCTTCCCCTACATGTGAGTGCCCACATCCAACTCTTCAAAGCCTGGTATAATTGGCACCCTTTTTGTGGAGGCTTCCTGGACCATCTCAGCCCTATCTTGTTCCCTAATTTAGCTCTGGTTGCTCTTAAATATATTATCCTTTCCTTCACTAGATTTTGTGATCCTTGAGGCCAGAGTTAAGTTTAATTTCAGGAAGGAACACACGTCATGAAAGTTGCGAGGAAATTGACACTCGGAAAAGCTTGCTTTCCTTCCTTCCTTCCTTCTGTGATAGCTGCTTCTAACTGAGTGCTGCCATGTATGGCTCTTTCCACAAGCCATGTCCTTGAATTTTCTCACTTAGTCTAGGGGTGAAGGGCGATGTCCTCCATTGTATACATTAGAAAGGCCCCACCTTTGTTGAAAGGCAGAGCTTGAATGATCCTTAATTCACATGGAATATTGAAATGCTGTTGGCTGTTATCCAACATGACCTACCAACATGCCCCTCTGAAGAGCAGGAGAAAAATCTTCAGTGGATGTGTGACAGTCAGCCTCTACTCTTATGGGAGGAGTCTGGTTGACTCAGCAGTTGTTTCTTTGTTTTAGAAATAAACCTGTTTAATATTCTTAATTCATAGTTGCACATAGAGAAATTAGAAAAAATTAGATCCATTAAAAATGACCAGTCCAATAGAATGGATAAACACCAGTCCTACGGTATAGCCCAGGGAACTATAGTCAATATCCTCTAATATACCATAAAGGAAAAGAATTTTTAAAAAATGGTGATCAGTTCAGTTCAGTTCAGTTGCTCAGTCATGTCTGACTCTTTGCGACCCCATGAACTGCAGCACACCGGGCCTCCCTGTCCATCACCAACTCCCGGAGTTCACTCAGACTCACATCCATCGAGTCAGTGATGCCATCCAGCCATCTCATCCTCTGTCATCCCCTTCTCCTCCTGCCCCTAATCCCTCCCAGTATCAGAGTCTTTTCCAATGAGTCAACTCTTCACATGAGGTGGCCAAAGTATTGGANTCTCATCCTCTGTCATCCCCTTCTCCTCCTGCCCCTAATCCCTCCCAGCATCAGAGTCTTTTCCAATGAATCAACTCTTCACATGAGGTAGCCAAAGTATTGGAGTTTCAGCTTCAGCATCATTCCTTCCAAAGAACACCCAGAACTGATCTCTTTTAGGATGGACTGGTTGGACCTCCTTGCAGTCCAAGGGACTCTCAAGAGTCTTCTCCAACACCACAGTTCAAAAGCATCAATTCTTTGGCGCTCAGCTTTCTTCACAGTCCAGCTCTCACATCCATACATGACCACTGGAAAAACCATAGCCTTGACTAGACTAACCTTTGTTGGCAAAGTAATGTCTCTGCTTTTTAATATGCTATCTAGGTTGGTGATAACTTTCCTTCCAAGGAGTAAGCATCTTTTGATTTCATGGCTGCAGTCACCATCTGCAGTGATTTTGGAGCCCCCCAGAAATAAAGTCTGATACTGTTTCCACTGTTTCCCCATCTATTTGCCATGAAGTGATGGGACCGGATGCCATGATCTTCGTTTTCTGAATGTTGAGCTTTAAGCCAACTTTTTCACTCTCCTCTTTTACTTTCATCAAGAGCAATAGACATGAGCAAATAATCCTCAAAGTAAGAGAAAATAACTGAAAAAATATGAAAAAGTTCAACCTCAGTGACAAATAAATGCACATTGTAATGACAAAGAAATATATGATTTTTTCTTTACCAATGGGCACATATTTTTATAGGGCCTTTTCTTTGTAATATTTGTCTACTGAGTTGTTATCCTACCATGGCCTGGTCATTGCCGAATGGATGGGGAACAGTCCTAGTTCAGATCCAGAAAGGCAGGAGGCAACTCTGTCCACTCTCCACTCTTCACCTGCCTCCATCAGCTCAGGGTGGCCATGGAAAGCTGTGTCTCCTCTTGTTGACTCAACTGGCCACACTGGGCGACCAGAAATAGCAACAGGGAAAGACAGTTCCCAGTGTTGTCAGCAGCCCTCTCACTCTCGGGTGGCAATCAGTGCTAATTTCACAGAGAACGGAAAGCCTGTTTAGAATAGTGAATGCATCATTACTGTGAATTTTAAATGAGGGCAATGACGCTTGCTTCCCAGGGGGCACTAGTGGTAAAGAACCCATCTGCCAATGCAGGAGACATTCGGTCCCTGGGTTGAAGGAAATGGCAACCCACTCCAGTATTTCTGCCTGGAGAATCCCATGGACAGAGGAGCCTGGGAGGCTACAGTCCACAGGGTTGCAGAGTCGGACGCAACTGAAGTGACTTCACATGCCCTGACGCTCAGCCTACCAGGACACCTGCCCTCATAAGAAACTTGATGGCCAGCAAAGGACGGGCAAGTTCTCTCTCCTGTAAGATTATGTCAGAATAAAGCTGGGTATTGTTGAGAGGAAATTGTCGAAAGGTTCCTAAACTGAACAGTTTTCTTTACTTCTTTGGCTTTACCTGTGTGAGATGAAGCATGGACTTAAAGACAGATAAGCACATTGTTCAGTTTTGAAAACTGAGAACAAAAGTATTTCTAATTGAAATTATTAAATGCCATTCTGCTTCATTCTAGAAGCCTAGCCAGTATTTGTCAAATCACATAGAACTGAAACTTTCTGAAACGCAAGATTTCAATCTTACGGCATAATCATTTGGGGTGTCCTGTGTGACTATTTAAATTAGGGACCTCCCAAATTCAATGGACAGAGTCAACAACTAGAAAATTAAAGTCATAGAAATCAGCACCTGCCTTCAGACAGCCACACTTGCCCCTTGGTCCTTAGGACTTAGGCAAGTGTTCTCTAACTCATCAACCCCGTCCTCACCCTCCTTCCAGCCCAGGCCTCCCTGTCTTTCCCTGCTCCTCCCTCCACTGTCCCTCTCCCCAGCATTCGGGCTGGAGTCGCAGAATCCGCACAGTTCAATTCCCAGCAGGTGGAGAAGTGAAGCAGGAGACAGGGGATGTGGTCCCCAGTATTGCATTTTGGAATTCAGAATATATTTTCTCATAAATGCACATGGGATTTAGGTCCAGAAGCTCTTCCCTGAGTGACAACTTAGAGCATGGTTTTCATAAAGAAAATGAAGTGTTTCTAAAGGATGGTATGAGAGTCAAGCACGTTATAATTTCACAAGTGTTGCTGAGCCCGCCTTGGAGAACTCAGCGAGCCTGTAGAAAATGCACTCAAGTTCAAATAATCAGCCTGTGCTCAAGCCCCTCGGTGGGCAGCTGCCCTCACTGGGACTCGGTGCTCCCTTGGTTAGCACGGCAGGTCCACACTCTTGAGTAGACTAGGAAATATTCGGCTTCCGGGATGACAATTTCTGTTCCCATCCTTTAGTTCTCTGTTCTGATTTTAATTTGGCTTTTCAAGGAAGGTTTCCTGCTGGGGAGATAATGAACCCAATGCTTTAGTTGAGGATTCTGGCTGACTTGCCAGTTCTTTTTCATTAAAAGTAAGTTGAAATTCTGGCTTATAGAGAAGGCTCGCCTGGGTTTGGATCTGTGCATAAACCTGCGAGGAGCCAGACAATGCTGGGCGAGCTAAAACTCAGTCACCCATCAGATCCTCTGTGATGAGAACCACACCCCGGGACCCCACCCTGCTGTCATTATGATCCCAAGGTCGTGAGAACTTGTTATTCGTTCAGTCATAATTCATCAACCAAATGCTTGTCTGCGTATGAAGATAGAACATTGAACTTGATAAATAAAGCCCTCGTGTGCTTAGTTGCTCAGTTGTGTCTGACTCTTTGCAACCCCACAGATGGTAGCCCGTCAGGCTCCTCTGTCCATGGGGATTCTCCAGGCAAGAATACTGGCGTGGGTTGCCATGCCCTCCTCCAGGGGATCTTCCCCACCCAGGGATCGAACCTATGTCTCCTGCATTGCAGGCAGGTTCTTTACCAATTGAGCCACTCGAATAAGGCCCCTACCACTTGCCATTTTAGATTTAGACTTAGAGTTGGGGGTGGGGCAGTGGAAACAAAACGATAAAACGAGTCTGGATGCTTGTAAGTGCCATTAAAGGAGCAGAATAGGATGATGGGCTGGAGAGAAACGTGGGGTAGAAGGAAGGTTCCGGAGTTGGGTATCCCCTCTGAGGCGCTAACGTTTGAGCTGAGACGTGAGCAATGAGATTTGAGGGCCAGCAGAGGTTTGAGAGTAGGGTGTTCTCAGCAGAAGGAACAGCAAAAACCAAGGCCACGAAGTCAGATATAGCTGGACATATGATGGGTCAGAGGGGCGGCCAGTGTGGTCACAATGGAGCTGGCAAGATGGAACCCTCAGGGGTTGGGGTCCAGAACTTGCAGGACTCAGGAAGGAATCTGAATTTTGTTCCAAGTGTTTCCTGGACAGAGTGATGCTTGTTTATCACATGGTGTGGCTGGAGCCTAGATCCTAGTACTTGGCTGTCTGGGTGGGCTGTCTGGGTGGCTTCATAGTTTTTTGGACCACAGGCAGATTTCATAACTTCTCTGTGCCTCAGCTTTTTCATCTACTAAATGACGGTAAACATCCAAGGGTCATTATGAGGTTTAAACAGGTGAAACTTAGAATGGGGTTTGGTGCGCAACACTTGCTCAACTGGGGCTTCCCTGGTGTCTCAATGGTAAAGAATCCGCCTGCCAATGCAGGAGATGCAGGTTCGATCCCTGGGTCGGGAAGATCCCCTGGAGAAGGAAATGGCAACCCATTCTAGTATTCTTGCCTGGGAAATTGCATGGACAGAGGAGCCTGGTGGGCTATAGTCCGTGGGGTTGCAAAAGAGACACGACTTACCAACTGAACAACAGCAGCTTGTTTAATTAGTGTTCACTGTTGTCATCTAGAAATGTTAGTTAATTGTGGGATCTGTCAGATTGCATTCTGCTCTATGCATAGTTCTCACGTATATGTTCTTCTCCAGTCTTCACACACTCCATTCTCCGGCAGAGAATTTTTCCAAAATGAATCAGATTTACTCTACATAAAATCCTATGATGCCTTTCTACTGCACTCCAAATGAAACCCAAATGCTACCTTAGAAGGCCTGGCATGATCCAGGCCTTGTCTACCCTCTGTACTTGAGCTCACACCTCTGTCCATGCCATTTCGTACTTCATTTTAGCCATACCGACCCTTTCTGCTCTAGAACACACTAAGCTCTCTCCTGCATTAAGGCCTTTGTGTTCACGTTCTCTTGATGGAGAATCCTGCCTTAGACTTTTGCTTTTATCAAATGTATCCTGTCCTTTAAGACTGGAGTAGAGGGAGTTTCAGATGATGAGTCTACCAAGAAGGATTCAGCTAGAAAGTAGGAGAGTTTTGAGAAAACAGAAGAAAACAAAAAGCATAAAATGCCCAGCCAGAGTTGTTGAATGTGAGTGATTTAAAAAAAGGCGTGTCAACGATGTTGCCGAGCCCTGTGATGCAGGCAGTGGTGAATGGCGGTGACCCTGGCAAGACATGCATGATGGACGGTATTTTGCTTTCTGACTTGGGGGATGGAATGAAGCCTTTGGTTTTTAAACGTGCTGAGTTTGAGATGATGATGGTGCCAAAACATTGAAATTAGTGTCCGATAGATACTGTATTACAAACTGCACTTGGGTGAACTGGCCAGATGGAAAAATACTGATTTGAGCAACACCAATTTAAAAATTAATGAGTTCTCTCAGGAACAATAAGAGTAGGGTGGGAAGATGTTCAAGAGCTGAGACTTGGGGGACGTTCAAGTCCCCCCAAGGGAGGCGGGAGAAAGGAATATGAGTGGAGAAGGCAAGATCTGGCTGGAGAAGGAGAAGAAAACCAGAGCCACCAAGTGCTGCCAAGTTGGGGCTGTGTTCTGGCAGAAAGGGGCTTCCCTGGTGGCTCAGATGGTAAGGAATCTGCCTGCAGGGCAGGAGACCTGATTCCTGGATTGGGAAGATCCTCTAGAGAAGGGAATGGCAGCCCACTCCAGTATTCTTGCCTGGAGAATCCCATGGACAGAGGAGGAGCCTGGCAGGCCACAGTCCGTGGGTTTGCAAAGAGTTGGACATGACCAAGTGACTTTCGGCAGAAGGTGGTCCGTGATGACAGTGATACCGTGAGGATGTTGGCGCCATTAAGTCCATGGGCTTTAGTGTAGATGCTAAATGGCTGCTCTATCGTTGTTGTTTGATTCCATATAATGCTTTTACAATAACCTCAGATATGCAAATGACACCACCCTTATGGCAGAAAGTGAAGAGGAACTAAAAAGCCTCTTGATGAAAGTGAAAGAGGAGAGTGAAAAAGTTGGCTTAAAGCTCAACATTCAGAAAACAAAGATCATGGCATCCGGTCCCATCACTTCATGGGAAATAGATGGGGAAACAGTGGAAACAGTGTCAGACTTTATTTTTGGGGGCTCCAAAATCACTGCAGATGGTGACTGCACCCATGAAATTAAAAGACGCTTACTCCTTGGAAGAAAAGTTATGACCAACCTAGATAGTATATTCAAAAGCAGAGACATTACTTTGCCGACTAAGGTCCGTCTACTCAAGGCTATGGTTTTTCCTGTGGCCATGTATGGATGTGAGAGTTGGACTGTGAAGAAAGCTGAGTGCCGAAGAATTGATGCTTTTGAACTGTGGTGTTGGAGAAGACTCTTGAGAGTCCCTTGGACTGCAAGGAGATCCAACCAGTTCATTCTGAAGGAGATCCACCCTGGGATTTCTTTGGAAGGAATGATGCTAAAGCTGAAACTCCAGTACTTTGGCCACCTCATGCGAAGAGTTGACTCATTGGAAAAGACTGATGCTGGGAGGGACTGGGGGCAGGAGGAGAAGGAGACAACAGAGGATGAGATGGCTGGATGGCATCACGGACTCGATGGACATGAGTCTGAGTGACCTCTGGGAGATGGTGATGGACAGGGAGGCCTGGTGTGCTGCGATTCATGGGGTCGCAAAGAGTTGGACACGACTGAGCGACTGAACTGAACTGAACTGAATGCTTTTACAGTAGTGAAGGGAACAAATACATTTCTGTTCCTGTCTTTTCGTTCTCCACTTCCAAAAGTTGCTCCTGTGGTAAGATTTTAATAATTGATTCCATTTTTCCCTTACATCATTGTTTGAAAATTCT
This sequence comes from Redunca redunca, assembly GCA_006410935.1. Taxonomy (NCBI): domain Eukaryota; kingdom Metazoa; phylum Chordata; class Mammalia; order Artiodactyla; family Bovidae; genus Redunca; species Redunca redunca. The sequence continues at coordinate 513,566 of SJYQ01000885.1, forward strand.
GACCCCCATCCTCCACCATCCAAAGTATTACAAATAAATTCCTGCAACATCTCTTTGTCCCTATGATGAAGGACAAAGTGAATGAATGCATATGAAATGCAGAGGGCTTGGGTTTTGTTATTAATTTTGCCATTTATTATTGGGAAATATTAGAAATAACTGGTATAAATTCTTAGTTCTGTCTCACCATTTATAAAATAGGACTTGCGCTAGTTTACAATGACCAGCAAAGGAGTCTAAAATATGTTAATGTTGTAAATGGTTTTGCAGATAGGAGACACTTTAGGCATGAAAAGTTATTTTTATGTGTAGTAAAGACAACTTATGCTTGGGGTATGAATCCATTTGAAACATTTATGGGAAGCAATAACTAGCTTTCTTTGAATTTTGAAATGACGTATAAAACATCTTTTCAGAATTGTAATTGTTTCATAGTACTTGATTGCTTTTATTTCCAAATGGGCTATGTCCTCTAGCATGCCCAAGGCAGTGAATCTTGCAATGCCAGGAAAGCTGGTGAGAAAGTAAAACATCATAAATCAGTTGGTTTGTCATCATGAGTTCAAATGATTGATTTTTAAAATTTTTTGTCCACCATAGACGTAATATGTCTGTTTATAGAAAAATCAGAGACACATACAAACATGAAGAAGAATCACACTGAACTAAAACCCCAACACTCAGAGGAAAAAACCTACACAAGCATTTTAGTGTATTTCTTTCCAAAGATTGATTAAAACAAAGCAAACGCAAAAACTAAGCTAAATGACACCCACCTACACTTTGCACCCATGTTGTCTGTTGACCCTCTCACCAGCCTTCGGCAGTGGACAATGTTCCATAGTCTTCCTGGACACCTAAAGGATTTGTGTATAAGGGAGGGTGAGAGACTAGCCCCAGAGCATCCATGTAGCCTCTGGGGTGCACAAAATACTGACTCTTCTGACTCAAAATACTACAGCTGCTTCTGTTCCATCAGACTGTATCTTGATAATTTAGCCTTCCAGTGTGGATAGCTATAACCTTAGGCTCTGAGCGAATCTGGTTCTGTTTCAACATCCTTCATCAAAGTATTTATGTGACTGTCACTTGGTGTAACCTTCCTAAACCAACTTTTCACTTCTGTACTATTTCAGAGTCTTGCTGCCAATAACCAGAAAAAAGGTGAAGTTTTTATAGCAACTCGTTTCTGTGTTCTGAAGAGTTCTCCGGGTGTACTTCGAGGGGCCTTTCCACTGCCTATGGACCGACTGCTTTTGCACGCTCTGCCTCTTTATTCTCTAGGAAGCCTTGTCGGTTAACTGCTTTATGCCTTTCACATGACCACAGTGCCTGCACCTTTCCTCCATCCGAACAAACAGCAACGTTAGAAGAGAGATGAGGGTAGAGACTCCAGTTTGCTGGAATTTGGAGCCACTGGTGATAACAGCGTCCGTCTCTGAGCCCTTTGATACTGAACTGCTCTAGAATGACGTGCAGCCTTCTTGCAAGATGCAGGCTAAGTCCTCAAATGATGGTTAATAGACTTTATTTGAAAGGACCGTTTTCTATTTACAAGAAGACGGGGAAGAGCACATAGAGAGTTCCCCTGTACCTCATAGGCCTCTGTGGTGGCTCAGCGGTAAGGGAACCACCTGCAGTGAAAGAGCTGCAGGAGACATGGATCCGATCCCCGGGTCGGGAAGATGCCCTGGAGAAGGAAATGGCACCCCACTCCAGTGTTCTGGCCTGGGAAATCCCACGGACAGAGGAGCCTGGTGGGCGTTAGTTCATAGGGTTGCAGAGTCGGACACAACTGAATCGACTTGGTACGCACACACGTATACCCCATATCTAGTTCCCCCTCTTACTATCGCACCTGAGAACTGTACGGTTGTTTAAACTAGTGAACCAGTATTGACATAATGTCTTTAATTCCAGTTCATACTCTATTCCAATCTCCTTACTTTTTACCTAACATTCCTTTTCTGTTCCTCAGTCCCAGGCAGGAGTCCTCAACACGTTTAGTCATTATGTCTCCTTCGCCTCCTTTGAGCTGTGACAGTTGCTCAGACTGTCCTTGGTTTGATGACCATGGCAGTTTTGAGGTGTGCTGGCCAGATACGATACAGCACGACCTGAATTGGCATTTGTCCCAGGATTAGCTCGATCAGAGGTAAAGTGTCGTTTTCATCATATCCGATGAAGAGTGCATGCCAGCAGTAGGACAGTGGCTGCTGATGTTGACCTTGATCATCTGGCTGACACAGTGCTTTTCCACTGTAAACTTACTCTTTTTCAGATTAACTTTTGCCATGGTTCTTTTGAACATCCTTGAGCTATACCATTTAAAACTAATCACACCCCTAATTATCACCCTGGGAGCTTGTAGACGAGATGAGAGAGTGATGTTGTTATTTGATTAAGACTATAGATAGGAATCTGAACCAAGGAAATATATTTCTCCTTTATGGGAACATTGCCACCATATTCCCCTGGACCAAGACCCTGCTCAATCTAACCAATAAGATTTTCTTTAGCTCTCTGGGATTACAAAAAATGCTTCGTGAGTTTCCAGGGCCTTGTCCTCAGATTCTTTTGCAGTTCGTAGTGGTTGTCTCAGTTTTTACCCCCACCTAGATTTCCTAAGGACTGTTTATCTTAATTCTCTTTTACGTACCTCAGATTAATCCTCTTCTCTTAGGTTCGTGTTGGCATATAGTGATTTTGCTTTGAAGCCAGAACTCTAGGTTAGTGTTTTAAGTTTCATCTTGGCTAGTAGTCTCATTAGAGGTTGTTTTCCCACTGGCTCACTGGATACCTTGAATGGATACCCCCCAAGCACCTTAACCCCCATATATTCTAATGACAGGCATGAAGCTGTCATCTTCACACTGTTAGCCTGTGTGGTTGGAGAAACACTCCCTACAAGTCTGTAAACTTGGATTCAGACATCCTAGACTGATTTTATGTGTTAAGCTTTTCAGAAGCCCTTTGACTGTTCTTACTTAGTTGAGCTTCCTTAACCCTATGAGAATCGAGCCTTCCCAGGTGGCGCTAGTGGTAAAGAACCCACCTGCCAATGCAGGAGACGAGACGTGAGATCAGTTCCTGGGTCAGGAAGATCCCCTGGAGGAGGGCATGGCAATTCTCTGCAGTATTCTTGCCTGGGAAATCCCAAGGAAGCCTAGTGGGCTACAGTCCATAGAGTCGCAAAAAGTCGGACACGACTAAAGTGACTTAGCAGCAGCAGCACCTTAGATGCAGGGTTTGATCGAGGGCAGTAAATCAAAGAGGAGTCAAGACCAGGGCCCGGTCTTGTGGCTTCAAGATGTTTTATTGTTCAGTATCTCAAAACTCTGTCAATCTCTTCTGTAAGGAAGCTGAAGCCCTTAGGTGGACAGCAGGGTGGTCTGGATGACCCTTAGTAAGCCAGGCCAGGGAGGCTTGGCCAGATGGAGCAGGAAAGAGGCAAGACTTCCATGGATAGCCAGGCTCTGGGTGACTCACATGGTGGGGGGCGGGATCTGAAGGTACTATAGGGGATATCTTTATTGCTGGCTTTTCCAAGACCTTAAAAGCTGTCACTGCAAACATTCTTGCTTAAGGAACTAGGTCTATAACTTCCCTCTTCACCAGCCATAAGCAAGTCTGAAGATGACAAACTCAGACAAGCATAGTAGGCACATGCATGTCTCATGGGAAAGCAGTGCTGATTGTCACAGAAAATAATTGTGTTAGAAGCCTAAATATCTGATATGCTTCTTTCTGCTGTGAGACTGTTGGAGAAGGAAATGGCAACCCACTCCAGTACTCTTGCCTGGAAAATTCCATGGATGGAGGAGCCTGCTGGGCTACAGTCATGGGGTTGCAAAGAGTCGGACACGACTGAGCGACTTCAGTTTCTTTCTTTCCGTAGTTCCTTTTGGAGAAGGAAGTGGCAACCTACTCCAGTGTTCTTGCCTGGAGAATCCCATGGACGGAGGGGCCTGGTGGGCTACAGTCTATGGGGTCGCATAGAGTTGGACATGACTAAGCAACTAACACACACACACACACACACACACACACACACATATTGTGAGACTGAAGCAAAATGGCCATTTTATGGAAAGGACTGTCCATGTAACTGGTTACTCAGCAGAAAGAAAGCTGGAAGTTCCTCCCCAAGATAAGCTAGTCACATTTTTTTATTTAGTCAACTGAATTTTATTGATGCCCAAATATTGGCAAAAACAAAACATATGCAAGCTGTATGTTTTCTAAGGTCATATTCCCCCCCCACCAACCCCGGGTTTCTAGGGCTTGAATGTGCAGCCTGCTTTTATGGTTTGTCAACAAGATCACTCCATAAAATACATTCTGATATCTCACAGCTGTGTATAATTTATTCTGTCTATCCATGCAGCACAAATAAAAATTTTATTTGCATCATCTAAAAGAAATACCAGTGTATAAATACTTAAGCAAAGCTCATAAGAAACCATCCTCTGACTGCATATACTGCTGGGGGGATGTTGTGCAACCAATTAAAACGCTGAGAGATGGCTTCATTATCCATGTATATAGATAGTAAATACTGTCCTCAGCAAATAATGTTGTTATTTAATTTCTTTAAAAGGTTGCACAACATTCTACAAGTACTGGCACAGTCTGCCTCTCAGTTCTCTTTGGAATATTTAGAAATAAAGCCTCTTAGAGGGGAAAAACAATCAGTCCCAAAGGACTTCTTTTGGAATAAGATGTTGGTATAGGTAGGTGAAAAGGGAAGTGTTCAGTGGTCGGAACATTTTGCCTTCAGGAGAGTAAATAACTGTCGCTCTCTGCTCCTAAGCGCCTGGGAGGGAAAAGGTCCATATATTTGGTTCGTGCAGCTTCAGTTTGATTATGGAAGAGGAAACCCCACAAAGGCCTCCCTTCTCCCCGCAAAATCAAGGATGCGGGCATACTGCCTCTCCTAGGGCGCCACAGGCAGAGGCAAGCTAAGGAGACCTGGATTTCATGGCACTTCTCCTTTCTTCTAAGACAGCGGTCCCCAACGCTTTTGGCACCAGGGACTAGTTTTATGGAAGACAGTTCTTCCATGGCCTAGGGTGTGGCGGAGGTTTCAGGATGACTCAAGCACAGTACATTTATTGTGCAGTCTGCTGTGTGCTTAGTTGCTCAGCTGTGTCCAACTCTTTGTGACTCTGTGGACCGTAGCCCACCAGGCTCCTCTGTCCATGGAATTTTCTCCAGGCAAGAATACTGGAGTGGGTTGCCATTTCCGTCTCCAGGGGATCTTCTCCACCCAGGGACGAACCTGCGTCTCCTGCATTGTCAGATGGATTCTTTACCTGCTGAGCTATCAGGGAAGCCCCATTATGCACTTTCTTTCTATTTTAATGTGCACACGGCCTATGGCCCAGAGGTTGGACCCCTGTTTTAAGACAGGCAGCTTCTCAGTGAGTTCTATATTCAAAGAGTTTTCCTCTAAGTCTCTGCGGCCTGGGTGACAACCTTCCAGGCCTGTGAGCATCACGGCTGGGACACCCATGGAGACCATCCCGTCTTCCTTACTGTGGTGGGGTGAGCGCTGCAGGACTCCAGGTTTTGATTTATCCAGCCTTGGGGCATTTGAGTTTGCTATTAAGTACTCAATTTAACAATTCACTTGTGTTGGAAACTTAACTGACAAAACTTCCAGGAGTAGCTTATAATCAACTTGGTTTGTTTATGTAGAGGAAATTTTAAAATGCTTGCAGTCACTCTCTTAACAGTTTAACTTGACTCTCCAGAGGATTAAAATTTTGGCCAGGGTAACTCTTTGGCACATGGCATGGTTTTCATGGGTTGAGGGGCAAGTCTGGGCGCATCTGCCGTTTTCACCGTAGTTGCGGGTATTCCGAATCCTTAATCCACTCCAGACAGCACGCCAGCACTCTTCCAAGATGTGGTCAGTTGGCCACACTCTTAGTCCACTCTGCAGAAACTGTGTAACTGGATCAGAACTCACTTTGTTTCGGGAACTTCTGGGCATCCCACCGAAGGTCTTGCACATGAGACCTGGGGCTTGGCTAAGCTTCGAAAAGGATCTTGATGAACTGCTTCATGTGTATTACCCACCTTGCGCCTCCCTGCCCTCTGCTTCATTTTATGGAAAAGAAAACACCTGAGGACCCACTGCCGATGTGTGCCTCCCGCAGCTCTGGGCAGGGCTGGAAGTTCCTCATCCTCCATGCTTCCCATCCCAACAATACAGTATCTTGTCCCTGTCCATCAGAAGTAGCCTTCCCCACCAACTACCACGACCTTCTTTTCCTCATTACATTTTTATTTTGAAATCATTGTAGATTTATAGAAGAGTTACAAGGCCATCACAGGGTGTCCCCTTAGCCCTGTTGTTTCAGGGTCCTGGTTACTCTGTGCAATCAGCTTATTTGTTCAGAAGTCTCTCACCCAGTGTAAAAACATAGGTCACAAGGGCAGCTTGATCTGCAACTCTCTCATAGATGCACAAGATGGAGAGAACCAAGTGTTCTGGGGTGGAGAGAGCTGTATTTAAGAGATGAGGGTCCCAACAGTGCAGCCAGAGGGGGCTCACTGCAGGTAACATGAGGGCTGAAGCAGAAAGAGCGGGCTGTTTAAGTGGAAGACATCAGATCTAGAAGGGCCATCACAAGGCAAGCAGTTAATAGGTAGTTGGTGAATGAATGAACTAGTAAGTGGGCCAACAGCTGGGCCAGGGCCAACAGCTAGTACGTGGTCAGGATGCTACTGATGCTGGGGACGTCTTACTCCAAAGCCCCTGCTGGGAGTGACTCAGCACTCTTGGAGCACATTGAAGGGTGTGAAATCAAGCCAGTGGATGAAGCTCGTTTATTCAAGATCTCTGAGCCATCGTGGGCTGCCCCCTCTTCAGCCAGGAGAGACTTCTGATGAACTTCATGCTGATAACCACCCCTTCCTCATATCCCACCCTCCACCAGACGTCCCCAGATGTCACCACCTGGAGCTGGCCCCCTCCGCCTGCACAGCTGGGGCCCTCATCTCCCAGACACGGGTGCATTCCAACCCTGAGACCACAAGCCCATGTCTCCTTGCTCTCTTGGCCCTCTATCTCCCTCTTCCTGCCCCACGGGACCAAGGGGCCCAGCTCATCCCCTCAGCCACCGGCCAGAGTCCCAACGTTCAGTTCATCCCTGGTCCCTTGGCACTCAACGATTGGGAGTTTTAAATGCTTTGTGACCAGCTTGAGAATTTTCCAGGGAGGCTGTGTCAGACAGTTAATACTCAAGTACAATAGTAATCCTTTTGTAACCTGAATATAACTGCAGACTTCCACACTGAGAATGATAAAATGGTGTGGATTGAAAGGTATTTGGAGAACTGTAAAATGTCTAGGATTAAAATTTCAATACCATTTGTGCCCAATAAATGCGAACTCTTTAGTAACTTGAAACTGTGCTATTATGACTCAGGTCTGAAAATTATGAGTCCTGGTTGAAGAAATGGGAATAACATGTGAGGGAATCAACTCCCATCCTTTACCTTGAGGGGCAGACTGTGGTTGCACGGAAGAGCAGGAGTGTGACCTCATAGGGGAGCTGGCCTGGAAAATTACTGCATTTGTTAAGAAAATGATATACTCTCCAGAAGAGAAAAATGTTATACTTTCCATTAGGATTGTTTATGGAAATGGGGCCACCTTGAACCTGTGACAGTATATTAACTGGTTCGACAGGACCCCAGGAAACAAGATCACAGAATAGTTGAGTGAATGACTTGACTTTTTTTTTTTTTACATGAACCAGTCTAGTCAGTCGAAACTGACAAATTAATTTTGTCTATAGAATCATTCCCTGAAGCCCATAAAATTAGCCCCCATAAGTACAGAGAGCAGAGTCGGCTTTGTATTTAACTGATTCGCTGGGACTTAAGTAAATGGACTTAGTCTTAATACAGCTAAAGCCTTGAGACTTTTAATAGAGCTGATCTTAAGCAAAGGATTAATGCATCATTTAAAAAGTCACGGCTCGTGGATTTTTGTTGCTTGTCGAAGGACAGAATTATATGCTTTGATGATGGTAATCACCCAGCACGTGCCACAGGTCTTGAAGGGGGAAGAAATTAGCTCTTATTTGGTTAAAATTACAAAAATTTTTGGTCTGATTGACAGAGAATTAATCAGTTTTAACACTCAATGATGATATAATAGATGATGGTATTTGCCTGGCTTTATTCAACTTGCAAGTATTTTCCTTGAGTCGTTGGTGTCATACTTCTGATGCCAAACTCTTCCAAACTGGAATAAACATAGGGTTTTTCTTTGTGTTACAGGGGTGAACTTGGGAAGCCAATTTGTGCCTTCCATGCAACAGGCTGGGACGAGGGACGGGGAAGGAGCCTATGAAGTGGTCAGTGTCTCTCTTTTGAATGGAGATCCATGGAACCCAATGAAGACTGCAGACTCAGAGGTCAGTGTTTTACTTTTTCCTTCTTGACGTTTCAGTGATTGGAGTTTAAAACTCACAGGACTGCATTCATATCCTTTTATTCAAGTTTTGTCTTTAACTACTTTAATTCCAACTTTATCCTTCCTGACAAAGTAAAATCTTCATGATTAAGAAGATGAAATATTAACTGATTTTATATTTCTGATGAGTGTCTCAGCTCTGTTTGCATATGTGGAAAGTTATTTTTTTTTTTCGAATATACAACAAGGATAACATTTCCAGATATGCAACTTCTAGCTCATTTTACTTGAGTGCTGGATATTTTTCTATAGTCACATCTATTTAGCAACATTTTGGTTTTATCAATCAATTATTGGTAGAAACATTTTCATGCAACTTTTTTTAAAGTCTGTAATGAGGTTTAATGCACTTTGATGCTGCATTTACTTCAATACATGTTTGATCTGAGTCTTCTGTGATGGAAAAGAATACTATGAAATGATAAAAATATTAGTGGTTAAATTTAATATTTTGATGAGTTTTGTCTGACAAATCTACATGACTTTCTTAAATTTCAGAACTTGTTGGAATAGTTGGAAGTGATAAAATCTATAGAAATATGAGCTCTTTGGAGAGATCGTACAGATGGCTTTGTCCTTGTGTTATGTGGAACTATTTTTAGATTATTTTTATAATAGAAAACAGATTTTTTTTAAAAGAGAGCAGTTGAGGCTGAAAATCCTCTGTGGTGTTCTGGAAGTGCTGCAGTGGGCCACCTTTATGTCTGTAATGATAATAGGATTTATGATTATCCCCAACCTTTTTGGCACCAGGGCCCAATTTCATGGAAGGCAGTTGGCGGGGGCCGGGGGGTGGGGCATGGGGGACAGGGATGGTCCTGCGGTGATTCGAGTGCATTTGCTGTGTGCTTTCTTTCTATTATTATTATCTCAGCTCCACTTCAGATCATCAGGCACTGGTTCTTAGAGGCTGGGGACCCCTGATTCACATCATTATTTCATTTTCTAAAGAGACTTTCAGCTGAAAGTGAACATTCAGAAAGGTTGAGTTAAAGGATCCAAAGGCCAGATCTGAACCTCTTCAGTATTTCTATTTCATGGGGTTGGTTGCAGACTGAATATACAAAGTGCAAGCCAATCATAGGGTCTCCAATGATGTCTCCTGGAAGAAAAACCTAGGATGTTAAAGAAAATCTCATCATGCCACTAAGTTGCAAAATTAGAAATGACCTGATAAGTTCAGAAAAAGAGAAGTGTACTATTTTGTAAAGTATATATTTAAAATATCGATAGGCACTAATTAATAATATAAGAATATGAAACCATCTAAAGTTATTTGGGTGGTGGAAGCTTTTATGAGAGCTCTCCCTGGTGGTACGTTGCCAGATTTAGCAACTGAAAGTGCAGAAAGTGAAAGTGAAGTCACTCAATTGTGTCCGACTCTTTGCGACCCCATGGACTGTAGCCTACCATGTTCCCCCACCCATGGGATTTCCCAGGCAAGAGTAGTGGAGTGGGTTGCCATTGCCTTCTCCAGAGGATCTTCCTGACCCAGGGATTAAACCTGGGTCTCCCTCATTGTAACAGGGATGCCCCGTTAAACCTGGACTTAGACAAGCAATGGCTGTTTCTTTGGCATAAGTCTGTCCCGTGCAAGATGTAGGGTATTGTTGTTTATCAAAATCCAGATTTAACTAGTGTCCTGTGTTTTATCTGGCAACCTTCCTTGGAAGGTATCAGAGCAGCGAGCTGATGAGGGTTCTCAGCGTGCCTCTGGAATGGACCAGTGCAGACTGGCTCTAGTTTCTGACCTCCAGCTTCATCCTTCCTGCCAGCCAGCCACCTGGCAGACCTCAGGAGGCATGCTGGAGGGGGCGCTGGCACATCCGCCGCCTTGGCCAAGCTTACACCAGCACCATCTTTGTAGAATGCTAGGAGGGACCATTGTTGTTGCCTCACTATCCCAACTCCTCCGGGACAAGAATCGTGCGGGTAGCAGGTACGTGTTGCTGTCCAGTTGCTGTCACGTCTGACTCTTTTGTGACCCCATGGACTGTGGCCCTCCAGGCTCCAGGCTCCTCTGCCCATGGGATTTCCCAGGCCAGAATACTGGAGTGGATTGCTATTTCCTTCTCCAAGGGGTCTTCCTGACCCAGGGAAGTAGGCACATACCTACTGCCTAAAATAGCTCCAGGTTTTATTTACTTAAGGGAATAGGAACCTAGGTGATTTGGGGGACAGCATCTTGCTGTAAGGCCATGAAATCTGCTTCAATGTATGGCTCGTGGAATCAGCACTGTGGCTCTGAAATGACCACATGCGCCCTCATTTGGTGCTTAACCATCAAGACCCTGCATGAAAAGGGGTTTGTGTATGAGCATGCCATCATTCTCCACAGGGTAGATGTGTGTATTTGTTGTGGGGATAGGGAGTCTGCCAAACAGTGTATATGTGTACGTCTTTCCTTGTTATCAAAATAACCATCCACATTGTCATTTTAAACTGCCTTCCCAGAGTGCATCTTCCAGCGTGCAGAACATGCTTACTTCACGGATATATTTTGCTGTGCAACTCTGCCTGCTGTACCTTAGAATGTAGGCTTTTAGATTTGCACCCTTGGTTTCCTGCCCCCCTATCTTATTCCTTGCTCCCTTGCTTCTTTCTGTTCAGCCAGCCTTTGACAATTTGACTTAACTGATTTGAGGAAAGGCCCAGGCATTTTGGCTTCCCTGGTGGCTCAGATGGTAAAGAATCCACCTGCAATGTGGGACACCTGGGTTCAATCCCTGGATCAGGAAGATCCCCTGGAGGAGGGCGTGGCAACCCCCTCCAGTATTTGTGCCTGGAGAATCCCATGGACAGAGGAGCCTAGTGGGCTGCAGTCCAGGGGGTTGCAGAGAGTTGGAAACGACTGAGCTGAAAACAGCACCAGGCATCTTCCTTTCTGCAACGTGCTCCCAGGTGACTCTAATGAGTACATGGAGGACTTCTCTGGTGGTCCGGTGGCTAAGACTCCACCTTCTCGATGCAGGAGGCCCAAGTTCCATCCCTGGTTAGGGAACTAGATGCCATGTATGGCAGCTAAGAGTTTGCATGCTTCAACTGAGAATTCGTGTGACACAGCTGAAGATTCTGCATGAGACCAGGCACAAATAACTAAACAAAAAAAAATTAAAAAATAATGAGCACACAGTTTAGAATCGCAGCATTTGTGAAAAGTGCTGCTGTGTCCAGCACTGGAGCACGGGTGAACTTGATTCAGCTGATTTCAAGTTGCTTCAACTTGGTTCAGGAAGAAGTACTCAGATTCTCTCTCTGTTTCCTTCTTTCTGTCTCTTTCTCATCTGTGATGAACATATAGCAGAGTGGGATATTATTATGCCCTTTACAAATCAAGTGTCAAGCCATCACCGCCACTGCTCAGGGAGTTGAAAGACTAGAGGAATGGGAAGGAAGCTGATCGTGTGTGCATTGTAGGCACCCAGCATTTGGTTTGCTTGCTTGCTGCTGCGTTGGTCTGCAACATGAGTATAAGCTTGTCTGCTTTTCCTCCCTTGTAGGGCCTTGGTAAGAATGGAATGAAATGATGTCTGTGAAAATATACTGGAAACTAAAAACTACCACCCCAATGTAAGGTGATACTGAGAGTTTAAAGTATCTTTAGGGACCAATCTCCAATTCCACGTCTTGAAAAAAAATGAACTCTGGGTGCAGGGAAGACATATCAAGATGGGGTTGCTCCTGAGTTGACCTCAGTGGAGCTCAGCCTTTGAATGCTCCAGGAAATTTCCAATATCTAGCTTTCTCGCATGAGAATGAAATGATGGAAATAGTACGTGAAATGGAAAATAAAAAGGCAAGGGGATTAGAACGTGAAACCGAAGCTTCCCGTAGCATATTGAGAGTCTGAAATATCAACTAGCAGCTAATTAAAGCAGCAGAGGCAATGTCTGCTGCATAGACTTCCGTTCGCTTTGTTTCATGGCTGAGAAAACCAAGTCCTGTGTTTTTATTTTTTTGCTCAAATGACCATCCCCTTTCACCCTGCGGCAATCAGACCTCTTCTCGGAGGGGTGGTCGCACCCTTCCCACCGGTCCTCTGCATCCCTTGGTAGCAGCTTCCGCTCCCAACACTTCATCACGACGGCTCTTGCCAAGGTCACAGGTGGCCGCCCAGCCTCTGCAGCCAGTGCGTGCTTCTCACTCTTTATCTGATCTTGACACTGGTTCCCTCTCCTCTGAAATGCTCACTTCCTTTGGCTCCCGCGACCCTGTTCGCTCTTGTTTGCTCTCATGTGTTTTTAATTCTTGCTCATGATTCCTCTTCTTGGCTTTGTCCCTCAACTGTCGGTTTCTGCTGAGTCTCTTCTTCGGCACACTTCTTACTAAGGGCTCCCTCTGGCCTTGCCATTCCCTCCAGTGGCCTCGCTGTCCACCTGTGGCAGGAGGGGGCAGTGACAGTGCAGGCCGCTCCGTCGCGTCCGGCTCTTCGTGACCCCGTGGACTATACAGCCCATGGGATTCTCCAGGCCAGAATACTGGAGTGGGTAGCCTCTCCCTTCTCCAGAGGATCTTCCCAACCCAGGGATCGAACCTGCATTGCAGGTGGATTCTTTACCAGCTGAGCCACCAGGGAAGCCCAAGAATACTGGAGTGGGTACCCTATCCCTTCTCCAGCGGATCTTCCTGACCCAGGAAGCAACCCAGGTCTCCTGCATTGCAGGCAGATTCTTTACCAACTGAGCTATCAGGGAAGCCTGGAGGGGCCATCGGAAGTCAGTGACCCAATCCCAGGCGTCAGAGCAGGCAGACTATTGGATTTTCAGTCCATGAACATTGGAGGATGATGGTGAGGGCATCAGACCCAGGTTACTGGTCGTAGGAGCCCACGTGTGGTGGTGACGTGAATGATAGCAGCAGGCACTCCTACGACCTGTGACCTGGGTCTGACCCCCTCTCCATCATCCTCCAGTGTTCATGGACTGGAAACCCAATAGTCCTTCTGCTCTGACGCCTGGGATTGGGTCACTGACTTCCGATGGATTTTGGGCAGCTCCAGCCTGCAGTCCCCAGTTGCGTCAGTGCATTCTCATGTCCTGATATGGACACAGCATCCCACCCATGTCCCCCACTTTAGTAGCCCGCGGAAGCTAAGATGGTCATCCCCCACCCCCTCAAGCCATGAGACCGGAGACTTCCCTCAGAAGCTTCTCTCGACATCGCCTCAGGTCCCCTCCCTTGGTACCCAGGATGATGGGCCACCCTGACTCTGGAGGCTCGCCTCCCACCTCTCACCATCCTGCTCGTCTGCAGCAGCCCGTGGCCTAAATACGCCACGCTCCTTCCCGCCGTGCTTGGCATTTGCTGTGTTCCGCCACCTGTGTCTAACTCATTCCTGAGGCCCCAGCTTAGCTTGCACCTTCTCTGTGCAGCCCCTTCTGACCTCCCCAGCCGCGTGTGTTCCTCCCGGATCTTGGTCCTCATCAGTCGTCTCTGTGATGTGCAGACATCCATGCACACTGGCCTGGAGACGTGGTGGAGACCGATGCTGCAGACACATCGCTTTAAACCGCACATCCATCCTCTGATTTGCCGAGGAGCCAGGGACCAGGGCAGGGGCCATGAGGGGTGAGCAGGGTATGCTGTTTCCCCCTTCCCTCTACCTGAAACAGGGCAAATCTCTTACTGTCTGAAACCAGGTCTGGTTCTCCAACTGGATGTCTTTAAAGAGCAGGGACCCCAAAATAAGTCAACTTAACGCTGTGTTAAGTCAACCCAGCAGCGTTCAGGAGAGAAGAAACAGCCCCACTGAGCTGGCACAAAGGCATGAAAACCGTAAGGTGTTTGGAAGATTAATGTTGACCCTGACTTGGGTACCACTTCACCTTCATCCTGGCATTAGCCCCTAACCCTGTGTGACTTGGGACTCAGCTCTTTGGCACCACTCGTACTGCGTTGTATCACTAGTTTATATTTTTGCTTCTCGCGCCAGCCTGTGCCTTCTCTGAGGGTGGTGTTCTCAGCTTTTGTCCTTCCTTGTCCCTAGGTGTGGCGCTTGGCACCCAGTGAGGATACGGAATGTTTGTTGATGGGCTCTGAGCCTCCCTCTGTGCCTGGGAACCAGGTGCTCACTGGTGTGGAGGTGCCTCCTGCTACAGAAGGTAGAAGGGACAGAAGTCAACTTTTGCATTTTATTCAAATGCCCAGAGGTTCCTAGGGCCCCTTTTTCCCCTTCTGCAGAGGGTTTGCAAACCACTCCTGGAAACTCTGGACTTTTCAGACACTGCTGACCTCTTTCAGCAAGTTTGTTTTTGTTCAGTGGCCCAGTCGTGTCCGACTCTTCGCGACCCCATGGACTGCAGCAGCCCAGGCCTCCCTGTCCCTCACTGTCCCAAAGTTTGCCCAGGTTTATGTTCATTGCATCAGTGATGCCATTCAGCCGTCTTATCCTCTGATGCCCTCTTCTCCTTCTGCCCTCAATCTTCCCTAGCATCAGGGACTTTTCTGATGCATCGGCTGTTTCCATTAGCAAGTTTAGGTGCTTTTAAATCATTTGGAGGTCTTATATAGCTTGGAAGAATGCGACATTTTCCACTTTTGTGGCTGCTTATGACTTATCTTAACAACACCCCGCATGCGCCATTGTGTTCCAGGGTTCACGTGGCCAGCCTTGTAGAGAATCAGTTTCCTCTGCTCGAAGGGAGCATTCTGGTCATTGTAGGAGTTGCTGCAGGCTGGCCTGTGGTGCCCGAGCTTGACTGAGTAAGCTCGGTGGTTAGCCTTCTGACTTATGGAACATGGCGCTTCCTTCAGCTTATAAGCCAGCTGACGGTGCTTCCTCTTAGGAATGTGAATGTGAAGTCGCTCAGTTGTGTCCGACTCTTTGCGACCCCTACCAGGCTCCTCTGTCCATGGAATTTTCCAGGCAAGGGTACTGGAGTGGGTTGCCATTTCCTTCTCCAGGGGCTCTTCCAGACCCAGGGATTGAACCTGGGTCTCCCGCATTGCAGGAGACGCTTTACCATCTGAGCCACCAAGGAAGCCCCTTTAGGAATGTAATATTTAGTAAAATACCTACTGTGAAACTCCTCAAAAGAAATGTGTACTACAGTTTCCTTAGAAGCTCAGTGGTAAAGAATCCACCTACCCATGCAGGGGACACAGGTTCAGCCCCTGGCCTGGGAAGATCCCACCTGCTGTAGGGCAACTAAGTCTGTGCACTGAGCCAGAGAGCCAGGGCCCTAGAGTCCACGAACCACAACCACTGAGCCTGTGTTCCACGACGAGAGAAACCACTGCAGTGAGAAGCCTGTGCACCACAATGAGAGAAGGCCCGTGCACAGCAATGAAGGTCCAGTGTAGCCGTAAATGTAAATATATATATATATATATATATACACACATATACATATATATTCAGTGGCTCCAAAGTTGGAACTTTGTTTCCAGACTGTGGTCTCCAGGGCTGGTTTATTCTCCACCTTCCTCTACCCTTGTCCCTCTCTCTCTCTCTTTTTTAAATCTGGCTATGCCATTCGGGATCTTAGTTCCCCAACCAGGAATTGAACCCCGGCCCTCACCACATTGGGAGCGCCGAGTCCCAACCACTGGACCTTCAGGAAAGTCCCACCCCCATCTCCTAACTCCCACTGGCCTCCCCGCAGCCCTACCACCCCTTGCCTGACGGTCCCCAGAAGCTGTGTCTGGCACACAAGGGGGCTGCTGTTCCGGCCATGCGTGACCTACCCAGCCAAGACTGTGCCCACCTTCTGGGAGACACGTCAGCGGGGTACAAACAGGCACCCTTTTATCTCTGGTAACTCAGCTGCCTTTTAGACTTGATAGCATGTGGAGTGGAAAGACCAAAAGCTCTGGAGTGCACGGAAGTGGCTTCAGACCCCCGAAGAGCCTCGGCCTTGCTGTGCGCTGTCTGACCAGTGGCTAGCCCTTGCTGAGCCTGTCTTGCCATTCGTAAAGGAGGTGACGATGGTGACCTCGTGCCTGACAGCTCCCTCGTTGTGCTCAGGAGATCTCAGCCACGCTCCTTTCCCTTATTCCTGCTAGCCTTCCTGCTTACACTACGGCAGGGCTCCTCACCCTCAGCCCCATTGCCACGGGGACTGGCTGTGTGTTAGTTCTCTGTTGCGTGTGTAGGGGAAAGCGGCTGTTGCTGTGTGTTATAAGGATGTTCAGCAGCTTCTCTGGTCTTTACCCACGAAATGTCAGTAGCTCCCTCCTTCCCAGCCAGGTCAACTCAAGATGGCTGGGGCGTGGGGAGTGTCCATAATTACAGCCCCTGCCTTGGGGACAGCTGAGAAGAGTAAGGATGTGGTTACTGAGAACCTTCACTTTGGATGGAGCCAGACCAAAAATTGGCAAACTTTTTTTTTGATAGTTCTAATAGAGAATGTTTAAATTTTTTTTGATAGTTGTAATACTTAATTACTCATTGGAAAAGACCCTAATGCTGGGAAAGATTGAGGGTAGGAGGAGAAGGGGATGACAGAGGATGAGATGATTGGATGGCATCACCGACTCAATGGACATGAGTTTGAGTAAACTCCGGGAGTTGGTGATGGACAGGGAGGCCTGGCTTGCTGCGGTCCATGGGGTTGCAAAGAGTCAGACACAACTGAGCGACTGAACCGAATTGAATACTTATTATTTTTTTGAATTGGAGTAGAGCTGCTTTATAATGTTACGTTAGTCTCTGCTGTACAAGACAGTGAAGCAGCTACATGTGTACAGGTATCCTCTGCCTCTTGGGTCCCTGTTTTATTGAAGAGTAACTGTTCAGCTCTATGGGTCCCGCGATCTCCGCCACAGACAGTGCAGCTTTACTTCCGTAGCTTAAAGGGTAGAAGCAGCCGTGGGTATTAAGTGAACCGGTGTTTGCGGTTGTGTTCCAGTAAAATTTATTTGTGGACGTTCCCTGGTGGCTTGGCAGTAAGAATCGTCCTGCCGATGCAAGGAGACACAAGAGACGCAGGTTTGATCCCTGGGTCGGGAAGATTCCCCTGGAGGAGGGCGTGGCCACCAACTCCAGTATTTTTTGCCTAGAGAATCTCATGGACAGAGGAGACTGACGGGCTACAGTCCATGGGGTCACAAAGAGCTGGGCACGACCTACGTGAGCTAGCACATAGCATTCATGCACGTGGGCATTGTAATTTGAATTTTATAGTGTTCATGAGTCATGAAATAGTCTTATTCGTATTTTTTTAGCCATTAAGAAACGTGAAACCCGTTCTTAGCTCACAGGCAGTGGGCTGGATGTGGTCCCCGGACTGTAGTTGGCGACCCCCGGGCTAGACATACCCCGGATACCATCACACCAAGCATGTCTCCGTGCACGTTGTAGGTGAAGAAGCAGGGACTCACGGTAAGAACGCGAAGTGACAGGGCTGACAGCTAGACTCTGACGTCTAGTCTTCCCATGGCGCTCGGCTGCCTCCCAGAAAATCTGTAGCTTTCTTTCCCTTTGTTCATTGTCAGGACGGGTTCATAAATTTGGAATCCAGAGGCGAAGTCTCGGCTCAGAGGGACGCCGTGGGGAGCTCTGGCCAGCGCTTCCCCCAGCCATCAGCCCCGCTCTCCAGGGAGCTCTGGCTTCCTTCCTCTGCATGTGAGGGCTCCAGCCCCGCTCCCCGAGGCCTTTCCTGCTCACCCTTCCTCTCTGGTCAGCAAGCAAAGAGGGGCCGGCAAGCTAGCATACTGCGCTCCGTGCCACTGTGTCCCTCCTGCTGGATTCTCGCCACGAGTCAAGGAGGGCTCTGGGCTTCATCTCCACCGTGCTCTCCACAAACTTATTTATTTCTCATGACCTCTCAGCAAGGCCTTACTAGCATTTCCCAAAAAGTTGTCTACTGAATCGAATCAGATCTCCCTACAGTTTCTGCAACTTTTTTTCTTTTCCTCAAATGTGTAGTGTCCTCAGAGACCGGGATCTTCTTAAAAATTATATTTTTAAATAAAGCTGGATAATACTAGGAGATAGGGTGGTTTGTTTAAAAAGACAGAGGTTATAATATATATACATATATATATATATATATATATATATATATATATAATCCTTGGGTAAGACTCTCTGTGTTTGACTGGTGTGTTGGGCATATTTGAATTAAGAAAAAAAGGAGTGGGATGAATTCTGTTTTTAGTTTTTCATCCATTCATCCAAAGATGTGTGAGTACCTGCTGTGTCCCAGGTTGAAGGTCAAGTTCCCATGACACAAGCATGGATGAGACTCTGTGCTGCCCCTGAGGAGCCCAGAGTTTAGTGAAATAAGGTTGTAATAAATTTAAATAAGTATTTAATAAGAGATATGTAATTTTTAAAGTGAGCAATTTTAGAATAGCTGTATTTTTTTTTTTCAGGAAGTTGCTTGATGCTTATTTTTAAAAACTTTTAACTGAGTAGAGTTGACTTACAATGTTGCATTAGTTTTAGGTGTACAGCAAAGTGGTTCAGTTATACATACATGTATGTGTCTCTAGTCTTTCTTCATAAAAAAATAGAATGCCTTTAGATTTACTGAAAAGTTGCAAAGATAGTATGGGACGGTCTCATATCCCCCATACCAAGTTTAGCTATTAGCCACATTTACATGTACATGGTATGTTTATAGCAATTAATGATACATGGTTTTTGTATTTTAACTCTTTGAATAAGAGACAAGGGCTCTAGAGATCAAGGACATTTAGGAGAACATATAGCTTCTAGAATGGATGATAATTTATAGATCAGAGTTTAGATGAAAAAGGCAATCTTCCCAAGAGAGACTTTGTGTGTGTTGTTGTTGAATTTAACAGTTTAGTATCATGTGAAGGCTGGGGCTTCCCTGGTGGGAAGGTATCTGCTTTATTGACTATGGAAAAGCCTTTGACTGTGTGGATCATAATTAACTGTGGAAAATTCTGAAAGAGATGGGCATATCAGACCACCTGACCTGCCTCTTGAGAAACCTGTATGCCGGTCAAGAAGCAACCGTTAGAACTGGACATGGAACAACAGACTGGTTTCAAATAGGAAAAGGAATATGTCAAGGCTGTATATTGTCACCCTGCTTATTTAACTTATATGCAGAGTACATCATGAGAAACGCTGGGCTGGAAGAAGAACAAGCTGGAATCAAGATTGCCAGGAGAAATATCAATAACCTCAGATATGCAGATGACACCACCCTTGTGGCAGAAAGTGAAGAAGAACTAAAAAGCCTCTTGATGACAGTGAAAGAGGAGAGTGAAAAAGTTGGCTTAAAGCTCAACATTCAGAAAACGAAGATCATAGCATCTGTTCCCGTCACTTCATGGCAAATAGATGGGGAAACAGTGTCAGACTTTATTTTTCTGGGCTCCAAAATCACTGCAGATGATGACTGCAGCCATGAAATTAAGACGCTTACTCCTTGGAAGGAAAGTTATGACTAACCTAGACAGCATATTAAAAAGCAGAGATATTACTTTGCCAACAAGGGCTATGGTTTTTCCAGTGTATGGATGTGAGAGTTGGACTGTGAAGAAAGCTGAGCACTGAAGAATTAATGCTTTTGAATTGTGGTGTTGGAGAAGACTCTTGAGAGTTCCTTGGACTGCAGGGAGATCCAACCAGTCCATCCTAAAGGAGATCAGTCCTGGGTGTTCATTGGAAGGACTGATATTGAAGCTGAAACTCCAATTCTTTGGCCACCTGATGCGAAGTGCTGACTCATTTGAAAAAACCCTGATGCTGGGAAAGACTGAAAGCTAGAGGAGAAGGGGATGACAGAGGATGAGATGGTTGGATGGCATCACCAACTCAATGGACATGGGTTTGGGTGGACTCAGGGAATTGGTGATGGATGGGGAGGCCTGGCGTGCTGCAGTCCATGGGATCGCAGAGTCAGACACGATTGAGCAACTGAACTGAACTGAACTGAACTGATTCAGGTATCACATTACATTTGGTCATCACATATCCTCTACTTGGTGGTGGCAATTTCCCATGTTTTCTGTTTTTGATGATATTGGCAGTGTGAGGAGTGAGTTAAGGATGCTGTGGGATATCTGTTGACTGGGATTTGTCTGATGTATTTCTCATGATTGAACTGGGGTTATCTGTTTTGAGAAGAAGTCCACAGAGATGAAATACTGCTCCTGTTACACCAGCTTGAGGGCACCTACTGTCAACAGGACTTGTCGCTGTTGGTGTCAGGCCTTGCTCAGCTGCCTGAGGTCCTATTTGCCAACTTTCTCCACTACACGGTTCCCCTTTTATCCTCCTTTCTACACTGAATTCTTTAGAAGGAGGTCACTGTGCACATCCATACTTAAGGATGTATGTTCCACCTCCTTGAAGGTTGAAGTAGCTACACGAGTTACTTTGAAGTTTTCTGCATGTGAGATTTGTCTACTTCCCCTATTCATTTATACATTCAATTGTTTATTTATCAGCTTGGACTCAGGGATATTTATTTTATGTTTTGGGATGTAATCTGGCACTATTTTATGTTGTTCAAACTGTTGCTGCTTTGGCCAATGAGGATTCTTTCTCTCTGCTCGTGTGTCCCTTTGATATAAGGTGCTGGTTGTTCTCATTGCTCCTGTAGTATTATCGCTTCTTGGTTTTCTCAACTGACAAAACAAGGAAGTATATGTATGTGCTTGGCTGGGTTAAAAGGAAAAACAAATCTTGAATGCCGGATCACGACTGAGTCACACTTTACAATGTATTTAATTTTTAAAATTGTATAATAGGAAATATAGCAGGAATTTGGCTTTTTCAATGAAGGCACTGGCACCCCACTCCAGTACTCTTGCCTGGAAAATCCCATGGATGGAGGAGCCTGGTGGGCTGCAGTCCATGGGGTCGCTAAGAGTCAGACACGACTGAGCGACTCCACTTTCACTTTTCACTTTCATGCATTGGAAAAGGAAATGGCAACCCACTCCAGTATTCTTGCCTGGAGAATCCCAGGGATGGAGGAGCCTGGTGGGCTGCCGTCTATGGGGTTGCACAGAGTTGGACACGACTGAAGTGACTTAGCAGCAGCAGCATACCTATACAGGGCTTCCCTGGTGACTTGGAAGCTAAAGAATCTGCCTGCAATGTGGGAGGCCTGTGTTTGTTCCCTGGGTCAGGACGATCCCCTGGAGAAGAGACTGACTACCCACTTCAGTGTTCTTGTCTGGAGAATTCCATGGAACGAGAAGTCTGCAGGCTACAGTTCATGGGGTTGCAAAGAGTCAGATGTGACTGACTGACTAGCATGCACCTATACAGGTTAAAAAAGAAGGATGGCTCTTTTTAGTAGACTATATCAATTCTTAAAATCAATCCAAATCATTTGTTCTTTTCCCTAAAATGTCATTTAAAAATTTTAGGTCTCTAGCATTGGACCTAACTCTGACTTTTAACACTCTTTGAGTTGGTCCATGTCTCAAGGCTGCCTTTCTGCTAATTACTTGAAATTAATTTGTTCTCTTCTTAGAAATCAAAGAAAAAAGGGCTTCCCTGATAGTTCAGTTGGTAAAGAATCTGCCTGCAATGCAGGAGACCCTGGTTCTATTCCTGGGTCAGGAAGATCCACTGGAGAAGGGATAGCTACCCACTCCAGTGTTCTTGGGCTTCCCTGGTGTCTCACCTGGTAAAGAATCCACCTGCAATGTGGGAGACCTGGATTCCACCCTTGGGTTGGGAAGATCCCCTGGAGAAGGGAATGGCTACCCACTCCAGTGTTCTGGTCTGGAGAATTCCTTGGACTTCTTGGGGGTCACAAAGAGTCAGACATGGCTGAGCAACTTTCGCTTTCCTTACACTTTAGTTTCCTTAAAGTAGCAACGAAAAGATTTTATTTAGCTGGCATAACCATTTTTGTTGGCAATTGTTACTCGGCAAAGGTACTAAGGAGTCTTCCTTTTTTGGAACCTACTAATTTTCTGAGCATATGATTTAAAGACCTGGCATACACCCAGGACAGAGTGGGTGAGACTAGGACCAGGGTTATGGGTGGTGTGTCTGTTAGGATTCCTGACTCCCGTGGGAGCTATTAGCCTGGCTCAGCTCCTTGGCCTTCCCCGCATGTTTTACCCCAGCAGGCATCTCACATAGGAGACTGCTGAAGATATGTGGACATTCAGAAACTGTTATGCACACACTATTGCCCATCACTGATGGATTAGCAGAGCTATTGGGTTGGTCAAAAAGTTAGTTTGGGTTTTTCCGTTATATTGTATAGAAAAACCTACATGAACTTTTTGACCAACCCAATATATTTGTTTAGATAGGTGATATATTTTATTTACTTTTCCCAAACGTTGGTCACGCATGACCAATCTGCAAGATTTTAGCCTAATTAAAGATGCAGTCACGCTGAATAGTTTATATATGCTTGCTGTACATTTTGGTCTTTTCCCCTCTAATGCAGAAAAAGAACGTAAATGATTAGAGTGATGTTTGTCACTGGGGAAACATATTATGCCATTTGAAAACTGTACCCTAAAGTTTCAACAAATTCTCTATTATTTATTTATTTATTTTTTCATTCGTTAAGTGCTTCAGGAGTGCCCTGTACCACTGCAAATAAAACCCTGCATCGATTTTAGGGGCAGAGTCCCTTTGGTCTTTAGATTGGAAGGCAGTGGTTCTGCTTAGGAACCGGGCACCATTCAATGGAGTTCTATCTAAGAGTTCTGAGGGCGAAAATTTTGCCGATTAAAGACGATCCTGCTTTTCTATTGAGTTGTTTCTGTACATTAGTTTAATCAACAAATAGTTATTGTGAATTCATGATATCCCAGGCCCCATGCAAGGTACTAGAGGTATTTTGTACCTTTTAAAGCGTTCATGAAAGCTGGCAATTTCATCGCAGAACTACTTTGAAGCTTGCTCAAACAGAACGCTAGGAAATGTCAACCCCTCCTGCAGGACAAACATCAGGAAGAGTTAAGAGCCCACCAGGGGTAGAGGATTTTATCAGAGCTCCTTTGAAATCTAGCCTCTTCTTTTACAGTTCAAAACAAGACCACTGGGGCATATCATCTTTGGCCAAGCCTACTCAGCTAATAGGAATGTGTTTGCCTTGCCAAATGTTATTGCTGGTTTTAGTGTCTTCAGGAGACGACGTGGGAAAGCCTGAGATTCCCCAGGAGCCCTGGGCTGGCCTCTGATGCATCTCTCTGCCGGTTGGGAGTGCTGACTGCAGACGATCGCCGTCTTCCCGTTTTCATGTCTGGATTGTCTTGGAAGAGTTGAGGATTCCGGTTCTGTAGACCCCCTTGCCTCATAGCCTGAAGGAAGGGGAGAAGGGAGCTTTTTAAGGTTCATCTCCAGAACAGTCTCGGTGGAGTCCTAGAGCGGAGTTTTTTCCAGCCTGCTGTTTCGTTGGCAGGTAGCACGCCTCGTCTGGTTCAGTCTGGACGCGTTTCTGGGAAGGCGGCGGCCATGGGACACGCCTGTCGTGGGCACCGCTCAAACTGGTCTTCCTCTGGATTCTGAGGCCTAAGCCGAGGCTCTCATCTTCCCACCAGAGCCTTCAGCCACCCAGACAGGGTTCAAAGGAGCTGTCAGGGCGGAAGGAGCGAAACGGCGTTCTGAGGTCAAGTACAAAACATTCAGTGCATTTTTGTTGGTTCTAACAGACAGCTCGTGGAGACGTTCTTTGGCACCGGCAGGCATTAAGAGCATGGAGCTGGCAGGTGGGGAAATGAATTGGAGGCGCTTTAAAGATCCTTTCCCATAAAGCCAATGCCCAGAAGCCGTGGAAACGTACGTCTCTAGTTAAGTAAATACCCTTAAAGACGACACATATACGTTTTGCAGTGAAACCTTACCAGTTCCAACTGCCCTGTCTTCAGATTCCAAGAATTTCAGCACACACAGAATTGGCCTCTTCTACTCATTAACCTCAGAGGCAACTCCTTTCAAGAAATTCCTGCAGCCATGACGGCAAATTAATTTAACTGTTTTATTTGAAGCAGCTGGAACGGCAGCAGCCAGCCTTAGAATTTCCTTGCCTAGATTTTTGGATCAAATGGGAAGAAACATGAATTAAGGGACAAGTCTTAGCTTTTTGTACCAACAAAAGTAGCCCATGGAAAACTCCCTGGCTCTGTCTCCTGTTGGATTGGGTTGGCCAAAAATTTCGTTCGGTTTTTTCCGCCCACTGTTACAGGAAAAGACCAACGAACTTTTTGGCTAACCTGATAGAAAGGCTCAGAGTGGAGACTTGGCACTCTGCTCTGCGTCACCTGGTCGCTGAGTGGCCAGTTGCAGTTTTCCCTGGGTATTTTCCCAAATGACTCTTAAGTGCTTATTAAATAAGATGTTTCCCAGGTGGCACGGTTAGTAACGAATCTGGCTGCCAGTGCAGGAGATGTGGGTTCAGTCCCTGGGTTGGGAAGATCCTCTAGAGAAGGAAATGGCAACCCACTCCAGCATTCTTGTCTGGGGGATCCCATGGACAGAGGAGCCTGGTGATCACAGTCCATGGGGTCGCAAAGAGTTGGGCATGACTGAACATGCGCAAACCCAGGTAAGATACTCTCAGGGCTAGGGTTTGGGCTGAGGAGTTTTCAGATGAAGCGGGGACTTGGACATCCTGCCAAGAAGTTAGAATTCCACTTGGAAGGCTACGGAAAGTGACAGAAGGTTTGTGAGGCATCAGGGCATTTGGGGTTGCAGTTTCAGAAGAGGTTTGACACAGAGCATCTGTTCTGAGAGCCAAAGAATTGATCCTTTTGAACTGTGTTGCTGGAGAAGACTCTTGCATGTCCCTTGGACAGCACGAAGATCATCATTGGAAGGACTGATGCTGAAGTTGAAGCTCCAATACTTTGGCCACCTGATGCAAAGAGCTGGCTCGTTGGAAAAGGCCCTGATGCTGAGAAAGATCGAAGGCGGGAGAAGAGGGCAACAGAGGATGAGATGGTTAGATGGCATCACCGATATGAGTTTGAGCAGATTCTGGGAGGTGGTGAAGGGCAGGGAAGCCTGGTGTGCTGCAGTGCATGGGGTGTCAGAGTCGAACATGACTGAACGATAGCAGCGATCTGTTTTAGGAGCGACAGTGGTGGCAAAGCGGTAGGTGGGTTTTGCTGGAGAAAGAAAGTGGCGCCAGGCCTATGAGGCGACCAGAGCAGAGAGAGCACTGAGGGGCTCTTGTTCTCTGCAGATCCCCTGCAGACTCGGAGCATCACCTTGGTGAACATCAACCAGGATGGCAGTGTGACCTGTGGGCCTAATTCCCCTGCTGGAGAAGGAGGAAAGTCCAGGGGCCTTGCTGTCATGGATCTTTCTCTCCAGAGCCTGCTTTTGGATGAGGCATTTCCACTGCTAGATAAATACATCTGAGCAAAATGGCTTTATTCATACCCCTTGTGTCCATCTGGGGTGAGGAAGTGGAGTTGACCTTTTTAAGGGATCAAACCAATGAGTCCTAAAGGAAATCAGCTCTGAATATTCATGAGAAAGACTGATGCTGAAGCCCTAATACTTTGTTCACTTAATACGAGGAGCTGACTCATTGAAAAAGACCCTGAAGTTGGAAAAGACCGAAGGCAAAAAGAGAAGGGGAGACAGATGAGGATGAGATGGTTGGATGGCATCACCGACTCAGTGGACTCGAGTTTGAGCAAGCTCTGGGAAATAGTGAAGGAGAGGGAAGCCTGGTGTGCTGCAGTCCACAGGGTCACAGAGTTAGATACCACTTAGCGACTAAACAACAACAACAACCAGCAAAATATACTCCCCCCACTGCTGCTAAGTCGCTTCAGTCGTGTCCGACTCTGTGCAACCCCATAGACGGCAGCCCACCAGGCTCCCCCGTCCCTGGGATTCTCCAGGCAAGAACACTGGAGTGGGTTGCCATTGCCTTCTCCAACGCATGAAAGTGAAGAGTGAAAGTGAAGTCGCTCAGTCGTGTCCGACTCTTAGCGACCCCATGGACTGCAGCCCACCAGGCTCCTCTGTCCATGGGGTTTTCCAGGCAAGAGTGCTGGAGTGGGGGGCCATCGCCTTCTCCGACTCCCCCCACATCATTTCCCAAGTCACCGCACCCCTGCTGTGTGTGCAGGCTCATTGCCCGCAGTGGTTTGGGGGCAGGGTGATGGGACAGCCCACAGGCTCCTGGGAGGCCACTCTCAGGAGTGTCAGCCTAGCAGAGGCTCCTTGGCTCGGGGACTGCCAGGCAGAGTGGCATGTCATGGGGTGGCATAGACTCCTCCTCCCTAATCCAGCCCTCCCCAGGGCTGATGCCGTCAGGGCTGACTGTTCACAGGATGGCGTGATCATGAGGAGAAGGGTCAACCCAGCCCAGCCACTTCCTTGCTTTGGGACCTTTGAGAAGTTATATGACCTCTCTGATCCTCAAGTGAAAGTGAAAGTCGCTCAGTCATGTCCGACTCTTTGCAACCCCATGGACTATACAGTCATGGAATTTTCCAGGCCGGAATACTAGAGTGGGTAGCCATTCCCTTCTCCAGGGGATCTTCCCAATCCAGGCATGGAATCCAGGTCTCCCACATTGCAGGCAGATTCTTTACCAGCTGAGCCACAGGGAAGTCCATGAATACTGGAGTGGGTAGCCTATCCTTCTCCAGCAGATCCTCCTGACTCAGGAATCAAGCCAGGGCTTCTGCATTGCAGGCAGATTCTTTACCAACTGAGCTATCAGGGAAGCCTCTATTTCCTCATTAAAAACAGGAACCCCAAACAGCGCCTATTTCAGAGGACTCTTACTAAGATCGATAAGACTATGTTTAAGTGTCTAGCACATGCCACGATTCACTGTGTTTATTATGATTATTATCATTAATAATAACTGTGCCTTCGGACTGCATAAAATCCACCAGTGACCCCCCATTTCTTTCAGAATAAGACTCAAACCTTTAATGTTTTGGGGCCCACACCCCATGGGGCCCCTCTGTCTTCCTCATGCTGTGTGTTGCCTACAACCACTTGCTTCCGGTCCCCGGAGATTAATGCCTGCCTCTGTGCTCTGCGCGGTTTTGCTTTTTCTAGAAAGCATTTATTTGGCTGTGTTGGGTGTTAGTTGCGCCATGCAGGATCTTCACTGCGGCACGTGGACTCTTAGTTGCCATGTATGGGCTCTAGTTCCCTGACCAGGGATTGAACCTGAGCTCCCTGCACTGGGGCTCGGAGTCTTAGCCACTGGACCACCAGGGAAGGATCTGCATAGGTTTTCTACACACTCTTTCCTTCTTTGCTGTAAGACCCTCCCTCCTGTCTTTGTTTTCCTGAACTCATCTCAGAAATTCCCTTTTGGGTTGGTGTTACTGACCAAATGGGCTTCCCTGGTAGCTCAGCTGGTAAGGAATCTGCCTGTAATGCAGGAGACCCTGGTTTGATTCCTGGGTCAGGAAGATCCCCTGGAGAAGGGATAGGCTACCCACTCTGGTATTCTTACCTGGAGAATCCCCATGGACAGAGGAGCCCACTGGGCTCCAGTCCACGGGGTCACAGAGATTCAGCAGTAAAGCACGGCACACTGACCAAGCGTCTGTGTCCCCGCTTCCAGTTTACACACTGAAGCTTTAAGCCCCGCTGTGATGCAGATAGGAGCCTGTGGGAGGTAATCAGGGCTAGATAAGGTCATGAGGGCGGCGTCCCCAGGATGGGATTAGCACCCTAAGAGGAAGAGACCGGAGCTTTCTCTCCATCACATGAGGGCACAGTGATAAGGCGATCATCTGTAAGCCAGGAGGAGGATCATCTCCAGGCTCCACCCCCCCACCCCCCACCATGCTAGCACCCTGATCCAGGCTTTCCCAGCTTCCAGAACTGTGAAAATTAATGTCTGTTATTTAAGACATCCAGTTTATGGCATTTTGTTAGAGCATCTCACACAGACTAAGAAAATGGTTTTCTAGAACTCCTGACATCCACACTCTTCCTCAATAGCTGGTTGGCTGCCAGACCCCCATTCAGGGCTTCCATCATGGTGCAGGGTATCCACACGTAACAGCTGCGAAATGTCTAAAGGCAGATACTGTGCGCTGCTCATTTCAGTACTCTCAGATCCGGCAGTGCTTGACACAGTCGATCCCCAAAGGCATTTGAGTTAATATTTACATTTACTTTGAGAGCCCTTTAGTTTTCATTTACTTTTCTCTTGATTGTATTCTGGTCTAGTGCTTTTCTACCTAGGGTGGATGAATGTCACAGAAAATAAGAAATCATTTTCATAAACAGTTTAGCAATCAAGCCTTTCCCTTAGACACTTGCTGTGTTACTATAAGCAATGGACTTTAAAGCAAATCCTTCCCCCTAGAAATATACAGGTCGTATCCCTTGACTGGCTCAGGTGCGTCCCCACGGATAAGTGGATGGTGCTCCCGAAGTCTGTCCAAAATGAGAAGCGGAGCTCGGTGACGGGAGACCCGTGGAGATGCTGCGCTGCCAGCAGTCGACGTTGGTCCGCAGTGCTGCGCTTGCTCCTGAGTCACCCTCCCTGCCTTAAAGCTCCCCTCCGAGCCCCCGCCTCCTGCCATCTCCAGCCCCATACCACCCTCGGCGGGTTTCTGCTTTGTCTCACCTGGGCCATCTGGTCTCCCCTCCGTCCATGGGCTTCTTTTCCCATGTTTTCGGACTTCTGTTCACACCCCTCTGTCCAGTTTTGACCCCCTCTCCCCCCGCAGCCCCCTGAGAGGCCCCATGGCTGTAACACACACGCTAAGCTCCTCTATTTGGGGCCGTTCAGGACAAAGTCAGTGGTCTCACCTTCCCGGCCCAGCTTCTTCCATGCCCAGGTCGTGTTCCTGACCTGGTTTCTCCTCTGGGCTTCTGTCCAGAAGAGGTGCAGGAAGCCTCCTGTGGACTGACACCCGTCCTGACCTCGGTCTGTGAGTCCCTCTAAACCGTCTTGTCATGTGGTGGGGGAGCCTCGTCTCTGCCTCCAGACCACCTTCCTGGGGCAGCTTTCTGATGGTCTCCCTTAAGCAGCCATCGCTCTGTTGGTTTCTGTAACCGTTCTCTGTGTTTTGCACATTACACCTTGCCATTTCGTTTCCATGTATCCTTGCTTAATGTCTTCCTCCCCAACTGGATTTACTGTTCCAAGAGGATGGAGACATATCTATTTTGTCACCGCTAGTCCCCAGAGTTCACTGCAGAAGCTTTTGTGATAAGTACCAATGACATTGGGGTGGGTGCGTGGGCTGGTGATAGACGGTGGGCAGGAGATGAAGGGTAATGGATAGGTGGCGGATGTATGGATGATGGCTGGGTGGGTGGTGGACAGGTGATGGGTGGATGGGGCCATCGCCAGGAAGCAGGTGGTGCTAATGAAGCCTTCATGTTCTCTTCTTCCCTTTTTGTGGGCTCTTTGGGCCTCTGGCCATTTACTTACAAGATCTCAGAATGTCCTTTTATATCCAGGGTGGGAGGCTTTGCCCACAGTGAGCATATTTTTAATTTTCTGAACTAGCTTGTGATAGCCAGCCTCTTAGACCACCCCCGCCCTTGTGACACCCCCTCTCATGTTGAGTCAGGGTTGGTCTGTGTCCCAGCAGAAAAAGGCAGAAGTGACAGCAGGGGGCCTTACAGTTTCGTCTTGGATTTCTCCTTTGAGGGGAGCCAGCTGCTGAGCCACAAAGATACTTGAGTGTCCTTCTGGAGAGACCAAGTGGATTGCCAAGTCCTCCAGCAGGCTGCACCATCTTGCAGTGGACCCTCTGGTGCCAAGCCCTCAGGGGACCCCAGCCCCCACTGACATCTGGCCACACCCCAGAAAGACCCCAGGATAGAAACTTTCAGCTTAAATTCCAATGTTTTGCCCCACGGAAACTATCAGCAAGTTCAATGCTTTCTTCATCTGAACCAAAACAGTTGACTCTCACATAAGGAGGAGGCAAGTATGAAGCTGTCAGGTAAAATTAAAGAATAGAAGAAAATACGAAGTCTGAGAACTTGACTGCAGATGCTGTTGACCTGGCAGTGCTTTTCCAGCAACTTTGTATGTGTGTGTGACTGTGTGTGCATGCACACGCGGCCTGCAATGAGAGGGCAGCAGTCACAGTTTGTCAGAAACTAAATTGTGCAGATCCCAACAGGGCTCGTGGGACCGTTATCTCCTGGGAGAGCAAAATCATTTATTACTCAAGTAGGGAAAAGGCTAAAGCAATAAACAAACTGAGTGTTTGAGGAAGCCAGCCACAGTCTTGGTCTCATGTTTGGCTTATTTCTTAATTACCAAGAACTCAGAATTAGAACCTAAGAGGTTTCGGCCTATTTATGTTTTCCTGCTCCTCCTCAAAGGCCCCTCCCCAGGCCCGCCTCCTCCTTGAAGCCTTCCCTGACCACCCGCACTCCACGGACCCCGCAGTCTCTGAATCCCTTCCCCATGTGGGCAGGACCACCCAGCTGCACACAGTGTTCCTTCTTTTGTATTTGTGTTGAGGAAGTAGAGCACCTAAATTCAGCCACACACATGCAGAGGGGCAGCTGGCTTCTGACACCAGGAGCTGTGATCCTGGGCACAGGAGAGGCTAGGACCCAGCTGTGGGAGTGGTGGGGCCACCTCCTCTAGCTGGTGTTCCTGCTGTGGGATTTTTCTCATCTCTTCTTTTATGGTCTTAACTGCACTGCCAAGGTATTGCCTTGAGCATTGTACTATTTATGCAACTTATTGTTTTTGGAGAATGGGTTCAGCAGGAATGATTCTTCCCCGCACCCCCCGCAGGTCTCTCTCTCCTCATTCCACCCCAGTTACCCTTCTGCATTCATTCTTCAAACACGGGTGGATGTGGGGTTGCCAGAGAAAACACAGGATGCCCAGGGAGATTTGAGTTTCAGACCATTTCTAATAGCAAATCGCTTTTGTATAAAAGTATGTCCCATCCCATATTTGAATTCCAGATTTAACTAGGTATCATTTATATTTTTTCTTCTTTCTCTAAATCTCATAACCCTAATTAACTGTCTACACTCTGCTATGAGGTGGTTGGATGGCATCACTGACTTGATGGACATGAGTTTGAGTAAGCTCCGGGAGTTGGTGATGGACAGGGAGGCCTGGCGTGCTGCAGTCCATGGGGTCTCAAAGAGTCGGACATGACTGAGGAACTGAACTGAACCTTCTGCTATGAAAATGAATAAACTATAATCCTGGCCTTCTTGGAGTTTTCAGCCCAGGAGAGGAGGTAAACCCCTAAGTTCATCTTTAAAAATAAAAACAAACCAAAAAATTAATTTATTTGCAGCACAGCCAGCTCACTTCAATACAGCATAGGAGTAGAAAGAACCACAGTGCAAGCTCCATTTAGTCCAGCGCGGAAGGCCATGCCTCCCAGTACAGCAAGCTGGTCTCCCAGCCAGAGTCCCAGCCCAAAGCCCAGCTGAACACAAACAGGCAAGTCTAGGGCTCCTAAGAGAAAACGCGGGTCTCGAGCAGTCCTAGGGCCACATCCAGCATCGAGAGGAACAGCAGGGCCCCAAACGCTTTGTCCAGTTCAGAGAAGGCTTCCTGGAGGCTTTACCCCGCATTGAACCTCACTGTAGACCTGGCCCCCAAGGGCGGAAACTTCGTCCTTCTTTTGAGGATCCACATGTCACCCTACATGGTGGACTCTGCCCCCAGATCTGCTATTCCATTTGTGGTGCATGGTTTCATATTCTGGCCCCTTCTTGCCAGACAGGTATCATTCAGGCCTTGGTAGTTCTCCTGAACATGCTCTACTCTGAGTGTTAGCCTCACGCCTGAGAAATTTTTAAAGCAATTTTATTAGAGTATAATTGAACTGCCGTGTTGTTTTAATTTCAGGTGACAGCAAAATGAATCAGTTGTACATATACATATGGACACTCTCTTTTAGTCTTTACTCTATGTAGGTCGCTCAGTCGTGTCTGACTCCTCACTACTCCATGGGCTATACAGTCCATGGAATTGTCCACACCAGGATACTGGGGTGGGTAGCCTTTCCCTTCTCCAGGGAAGCCATTAGAGAGTGTTAAGCAGAGTTTTCTTCTTTCTTTTTTTTTTTTAATTATTTACTTTAATTTGTTGAAATTAAAAGACGCTTACTCCTTGGAAGAAAAGTTATGACCAACCTAGATAGCATATTGAAAAGCAGAGACATTACTTTGCCAACAAAGGTCTGTCTAGTCAAGGCTATGGTTTTTCCAGTGGTCATGTATGGATGTGAGAGTTGGATTGTGAAGAAAGCTGAGCGCCGAAGAATTGATGCTTTTGAACTGTGGTGTTGGAGAAGACTCTTGAGAGTCCCTTGGACTGCAAGGAGATCCAACCAGTCCATTCTAAAGGAGATCAGTCCTGGGTGTTCTTTGGAAGGACTGATGCTAAAGCTGAAACTCCAGTAGTTTGGCCACCTCATGTGAAGAGTTGATTCATTGGAAAAGACCTTGATGCTGGGAGGGATTGGGGGCAGGAGAAGAAGGGGATGACAGAGGATGAGATGGCCGGATGGCATCACCGACTCGATGGATGTGAGTCTGAGTGAACTCTGGGAGTTGGTGATAGACAGGGAGGCCTGGCGTGCTGTGATTCATGGGGTCGCAAAGCGTCTGACATGACTGAGCAACCGAACTGTATATATATATTTATCCACATCCATTCATCTGTTGATGGATACTTAGGTTTTTCCCATGTTCCAACTATCATAAAAGTGCCACAATGAACACTGGGATACATGTGAATTATGCTCAACATTGTAATAACTTAGAAAAGAACCTGAAAAAGAATATTTTCCTGAGTGATGCACTAGCTTTGTTCCCTGTTCTGCTCTCTTCCTCCAGGTCTCTAAAACTATGCCACACCAAAGGTTCTGTCTTCTGTCTACTTCCTTTTCATGGCATCCTCTCTCTGGACACCTTCAACATTCTCCAAGACATCCGCTCTCATCTCTGTTATTGTGACAAATTCTTTATCTCCAGCCCTGACCTTTTGCAAGATCCAGGCCCATAATCCTACCTTAGATCTTCCCAGTCTGGATATTGTGCCGTTCTCTGCAGCTGCTGTTTCCCCAGAGTGAGTTTGTCTGCTTTCCCTTGAAGGCTGAGTTGCTCGCTGGCACCCACATTTGGGCTGTGACAGAGCCAGTTCCTAAACATGGCTCCCACTCAGTGTAATGCAATCCGGAGGGTGTTCATTGTATCTCCACCATTCTGGCCTTTGTTTTGGAATGGACTCTGGAGTCTGGAATGATGATCCTTGTTGAAAATTGCCTGAATAAACCAGCTTTTGATTATGAGTGACAGAGAAGTAACTAAAGCCTGCCTGTATTAAATAGGGATTGTTTTTTCCCCCTAGTCACAAAACTGAAAACTCCTGGGGTATTTCCTGGCTTCAGACATGACAGGCTCCAGTGACTCAACCACTGTCCTCAGAACTGATCGTCACCCTCTCATTTCTTAGCTCAGCTCCTCTCCACTAGCTCTGTTCTCAGAGAGGTCCTGTCCTCTTGGTGTCAAGGTGGCTGCCAGCAGCTACAGTCTCACAGCTCCTCCTCTTCAACCCTATAAGGACATTCGCTCCCTCTGCATTGTAAACAAGAATCCTCAAATTGAGTCCTGAGAACTAGTGCGGGTCACATTTCAATATGTCAAGTGATCAGTGTGGTCAGAGGTATGGAGTAAATAACTGACCAAGCTGGGGCCATATGACACTTTGAGGAGACCAACAAGCGTAATCACAAGGACCAAGCAGGAGAGTAATGATTCCCACGAAGAACCCTGGGCTCCAGAATGCTGTGGTTGTTGCTCAGTTGCTCAGTCGTGTCTGACTCTTTGCAGCCCCTTGAACTGCAGCATACCAGGCTTCCCTGTCCTTCACCATCTCCCAGAGTTTTCTCAAACTCATGTCCATTGAGTCAGTGATGCCATCCAGCCATCTCATCCTCTGTTGTCCCCTTTTCCTCCTGCCTTCTGGAATGTTATAAAGGGAAAATGGAAGGCAAGAAGGCAAAAAGGCAGATGTCTACTCAACTGTACAAACTCATCTCTTATTTTATCTCCGAAGAGGCTTTCTGACAGCTGGCACACGCATCATTCTTGGGCTGGTACATGATAAGATCTGACCTTCAGCTATGGATATAATATTAAAAGGACTCCAACATTTCACAGCTGTTATTTGCAGTTGCTAACTAAGGGATGATAATGCTTCTTATCTGAGATGAGATGTTCAGATGTCCTTCACTACAAAGCACACCAGGCATCAGTCAATTTGCAGGAAATATTTTTAAACTTCTAGGATATAGTTTGAGGGCACTGCCTCAAATAGCAAAACAAGTTTTGAAAAAAAGTAGTCAAAATACCACTTTCTCAAAACTTGAATTTTTTAACAGTGTCTGTGTAGAAGATCACTTTTCTATTATCTTTTAAAAAATTGCACAGTAAGTCAGTAGCAAAAGCAAGATTTTTATGAGGATGCTTAAAGTAATAAAGAAAAGATTTGTGTTGGTGAAACTTTCCTTGGCTTCAGGAGTATAAATTTGCATGTGAGTTCTGGTATAGTTTAGGAAATCAGGATGCTGGGTGGGAAAGGCAGAGTGAAATCTTCCACATTGCTATGGTGGTTGGGAGACCTGATCCAGATAGAGAGGTCAGGCTTGCAGCAGTCACATGATTTTAAATTTGCACAAAGAAGGCTGAGCACTGAAGAACTGATGCTTTCAAACTGTGGTGCTAGAGAAGACTCTTGAGAGGCTCTTGGATGGTAAGGAGATCCAACCAGTCCATCCTAAAGGAAATCAGGAGACAAAGCAGGTCATTAAAACAAATTCACAGATGACCCAGATATTGGAGTTAGTTGAGAAGGGCTTAAAATTAACTAGGGTATGTGGTTAAAAACAGTTCAAAATGGGGAAAAAAAAAATGTAGATTTTTCAGCAGTGACTTGGAATCTACAATATAAACCCAATGAACACTTTATAACTGAAAAATACAATATCCAAAGTTAAGTATTCATTGGAAAGTTTAACAGGGGAATATAAACAAAAGAAGTTAGAAACAGTGAACTTGTAGGTAGAGCTATAGAAGAAAATGAAACACATATAGAAAACCAAACGGAAAGAATATAACAGAACATATGAAACAGTCAAAGCCTAACTTACACCTAACTGCATTCCACAAGGAAAAAGAGAAACAAATTGTGGCAGAAGCATTTTCTGGAAAGAAAATGGCTGAAAATTGTTTTAAGTCATGAGAAGAAGTCAACTCATACTTTGAAGAAGCTAAGTGAATTCCAGTTAGGATAAATACAAAGCAAACCCATCAAATCAAAGTCCAAGAGAGTCTTTAAAACATCCAGAAGAAGAAAGACCTTCAAGAGAGTAAAATAAGCTTATAGTTGACTTTTCAACAGAAATATACTGACCAGAAAAAACTGGAAAGATATTTTGAAAGGCGTAAAGTAAGAAAAACTGACAACCTAGAATTCAAACCCAGTGAGAATATTTTTCAAAAATGAATGAGAACTAAAGATGTTTGGGGCCAAAAAGAGGTGATAAAATTCATCCCTAAAAGATTCAAACTCCAAGAACTATGAAAGGATGATCTTCAAGTTGAAGGAAAAATTATACCAGATGAAAGAATAGAAATACAGAAACAGAACGTAAAAATAATGGTAAATATGAGTATTTTGATGGTTTAAAACAACAGTAGAAAGATGTTTAAGGATTCAGAACATATGTAAAGTGAGATATATGACGTTAGTAGCACAACGGGTGAGGCAAACTGAGTTAAACTGTTGTAATATTTTTGCATTTTTCTGAAAGCAGAAAAGATACTGATTTAAGATATAGTGTAATAAGGGTGGATATTTTAATCTCTAAAATAATCACTAAAATAATCATGCAAAATATTTTAAAAGTTACTAGAGAAGAAAAATAAAAGTGCAAGACTCATTCTTAAAAAAAGGAACAGAATAAACAGACGGACTATAAATGGGGCAAGAAAATAAATAGGATGGTAGGCTGAATTCATCCGGAACAGCAACTATGTTAAAACTAAGCAGGCAAATTGAAAAGCAAAGATTATCAGATGAAATTAAGAATCATATATGACTTATATGATTTACCAGAGATATACTTTAAATATCAGCACCTATAGAATTATAAAAATATGGCAATTTCAAATTAAATAATGGAAAAATATATATGCCATGCAAATACTAATCAATAAAGCTGAACAGCTATAACAATATCAAATATAGTAGATTTAAGATAAGGATAATTGGAAATAAAGAAGTATGTTTTATAATGAAAAAGGGCCCAATTTTCCTGCCGTAATTCTATTTGGCATCCTTTCCCTTCAGTCTGAAAAACTTCTTTTAGAGTTTATGTAAAATATATTCTACAGAAATCAAAAGTAGAGATGCACAAAATGTATCACAATGTAGATTTTTCGAAAATAATATTTGAAATAAAACAGTAAAAGATAAAGTGCACCATTTTAAGTGTAAAGTTCAATGAATTTTGACAAGTTGTATACAATCATGAAACTACCACCAAAATTAAGGTAGGGAATACTTCCATCCTTTTCCAGCTTACCTTTTCAGTCTGTCGCTAACACTGACCCTGGACCCAGTATTTGTCACTAAAGATTTCTCTCTTCAGGAAATTCACGTACACGGAATCACAGAGCAGGCACCCTTTGGTGTCTTGCTCCGCATCAGCACTGTGCTTGAGATTCGTTTGTGTTGTCATTCGTATCAGTCCATTCCTTTTTATCGGTGACTAGTAAGTCACTGTTGGACATGCCACAGTTCTTTTACCTATCCACCCACTGATGGACATTTGACTATTAAGTTTTAAGCTCTTAGGAATAAAGCAGTTATGGTTATCTCCATGTAAGTTGCTGTGCAGACATATATTTTTATATCTCTTGGGAAAATAGTTAGTGGAATTTCTAGTTCAAGTTCCAAGTACATGCTTAGCTTCCTAAAATTGTCCCATTGTTTTTCGCAGTGACTGTGCCATTTTATTAACCTGGCAGCAAAGTACATGCACTCTAGTTGCTCCAATTCACCCACGGTTCCACTCCCAGTCTTTTAATCCCAGTCATTCTGATGGATGAGTGTTGGTACCTAACTGTGGTTTAGTGCCTATTCCTGTACTGTCTAATGACATGGATCATATTTACATGCACTTATTTGCCATTCAAATATCTTTTTTGAAGAAGAAGGTAAATATTGTTCAAAACTTCCTGCACATTTTTAAATGAGTTTTCTAAACTCTTTTCGCTCTTGAGTGGTAACAGTTCTTTATATATTCTAAATACAGATCCTTTGCTTTGCAAATGTTTTCTCCTGTGTAGTGGCTTTTTGTTGTTGTCCAGTCACTCAGTCCTGTGGGACTCTTTGTGAGCCCATGGACTGTAGCACGCTGGGCTTCTCTGTCCTTCACTGTCTCCTGGAGTTTGCTCAAATTCATGTCCCTTGAGTTGGTGATGTCAATCCAACCATCTTATCCTCTGTTATCCCCTTCTCCTCTTGCCTTCAATCTTTCCCAACATCAGAATCTTTTCCAATGAGTTGGCTCTTTGCATCAGGTGACCAAAGTATTGGAGCTTCAGCTGCAGCATCAGTCCATCCAGTGAATATTCAGGGTTGATTTCCTTTAGGATTGACTGGTTTCATCTCCTCGCAGTCCAAGGGACTCTCAAGAGTCTTCTTCAGCACCGCAATGTAGAAAACATCAGTTCTTCCATGCTCAGCCTTCTTTATGGTCCAACTCTCACATCTGTATGGGACTATGGGAAAAACCACAGCTTTGACTATATGGGCTGTGGGCAAAGTGACGTCTTTGATTTTTAATACTCTGTCTAGGTTTGTCATAGCTTTTCTTCCAAGGAGCAAACATCTTAATTTTGTGGCTGCAGTCACGGTCCACACTGATTTTGGAGCCCAAGAAAATAAAATCTGCCATTGTTTCCACTACTTCCCCATCTATTTGCCATGAAGTGATGGACCAGATGTCCTGATCTTTGTTTTTTCAATGTTGAGCTTTAAGCCAACTTTTTCACTCTCCTCATTCACCTTCATCAAGAGGCTCCTTCGTTCCTCTTCTCTTTCTACCTTTAGAGTGGTATCATGTGCATATCTGAGGTTGTTGATATTACTCCCAGCAATCCCAGAATGATACATAACACCACTTAAATATATAGGAAATAAGTGAATCCATTGTGTATAATGTAGCCCTTAGGGCAATACAGTTTAATTTCTGGAGAATGTTGCATTGAGAAAGGCTACGGAATTTACAGTATGCTGCTTTAACTTATTCATAGTCTGTTGCCAAATAACACTATACCATGCTGGGAGAATTTAAAA
This sequence comes from Redunca redunca, assembly GCA_006410935.1. Lineage (NCBI taxonomy): Eukaryota > Metazoa > Chordata > Mammalia > Artiodactyla > Bovidae > Redunca > Redunca redunca. The sequence goes on from SJYQ01000885.1 coordinate 552,278, forward strand.
ATAGCTTTGGCCTGGGATCTTCATTCTTCTATGACAAATTTGGAAAACTCAGCAGTGGCCACGGGACAGGAAATGGTCAGTTTTCATTCCAATCCCAAAGAAGGGCAATGCCAAAGAATGTTCAAACTACCACACAATTGCATTCATTTCACATGATAGCAACGTAATGATCAAAGTCTTTCAAGCTAGGCTTCAACAGTATGTAAACCAAGAACTTCCAGATGTACAATCTGAATTTAGAAAAGGCAGAGGAACTAGAGATCAAATTGCTAACATCCACTGGATCATAGAAAAACCAAGGGAATTCCAAAAAAATATCTACTTCTGCTTCATTGACTACACTAAAGCCTTTGACTGTGTGGATCATAACAAACCATGGAATTAGGAATACCAGACCACTTAACCTGTCTCCTGAGAAACCTGTATGCAGGCCAGGAAGCAACAGTTAGAACCAGATATGGAACAATGGCCTGGTTCAAACTTGAGAAAGGCGTACATCAAGGCTGTATGTCATCGTCCTGCTTATGTAACTTATATGCAGAGTAAATCATGCAAAATGTTGGGCTGGAAGACTCACAAGCTGGAGTCAAGATTGGTGGGAGAAATACAGCAACCTCAGATATGCACATACCATTCTAAAGGCAGAAAGAGAAGAGAACTAAAGGGGCTCTTGATGAAGGTGAATGAGGAGAGTGAAAAAGCTGACTTAAAACTCAACATTGAAAAAATGAAAATCAGGACATCTGGTCCAATCACTTCATAGCAAATAGATGGGGAAGTAGTGTAAAGAGTGGCAGATTTTATTTTCTTGGGCTCCAAGATCACTGTGGACAGTGACTGCAGCCAGAAAATTAAGAGATGCTTGCTTCTTGGAAGAAAATCTTTGACAAACCTAGACAGAGTATTAAAACTCAGAGATAATCACTTTGCCCATAGCAAAGGTATGTGTAGTCAAAAGTTATGGTTTTTCCAGTATTCATACACAAATGTGAGAGTTGGACCATAAATAAGGCTGAGCATCAAAGAACTGATGCTTTCAAATTGTGCTGGAGAAGACTCTTGAGAGTCCCTTGGACTGCAAGGAGATCAAACCAGTCAATCCTAAAGGAAATCTACCCTGAATATTCATTAAACTGACTGATACTGGAGCTGAAGCTCCAATACTTTGGCCACCTGATGTGAAGAGCCAACTCGCTGAGAAAGCCCCTGATGCTGGGAAAGACTGAGGGCAAAAGGAGAGGATGAGATATTTGGATGGCATTAGGGACTCAGTGGACATAAATATGAGCAAACTCTGGGAGATAGTAGAGGACAGGGAAGCCTGGCTTACTATACAGTTCATGGGATCACAAAGAGTCAAATACAGCTCAACAACTGAACAAATGAACAGCAACAAATGAATTAAGCAATATGAGATATAATGTGGTTTTACAGCTAGGAGAAGCAAGGTGAGGCATTACTTTGCAGTGAATTAAGAAGCCTGAGCCATCGTGGGTTAGAGTCTTTGCTATGCCCAATCCATCTGTCTCAAAGTGTGTGTGTAGACCAGTTTTAATCATATTGCTTGTTTTTCTGTCCTGCTATGCAGAAGTAATCTCCTTTTACCATAAGCCTTGGTTTTACTCAGAGCATAACACCTCAGCTCCAAAATTCTCAGGAGCTAGAAATAGAATAAGACCTTCTTAAATGCCCTGAATGAATATCCTGATGAAAAAGTGCTGTGTGAATCTTCTCTTCTTAGGCAGTAATTTAATGTTCTGTCTCGGTAAACAGCCTGGGACCCCTGTATAGGCTGTTATGTTACTCTTTCTAATCAGATTTCTAGTGCTATTTAGCTATTCCCAGTGGCTCCAGTACTCTTGCCTGGAAAACCCCATATATGGAGGAGCCTGGTAGGCTGCAGTCCATGGGGTCGCTAAGTCGGACACGACTGAGCAACTTCACTTTAACTTTTCACTTTCATGCATTGGAGAGGCAAATGGCAACCCATTCCAGTGTTCTTGCCTGGAGAATTCCAGGGATGGGGGAGCCTGGTGGGCTGCCATCTATGGGGTCGCACAGAGTCGGACACAACTGAAGCAACTTAGCAGCAGCAGCAGCAGCAGATGGTAAAGCATCTGCCCGCAATGCGGGAGACCCGGGTTCGATTCCTGCGTCGGGAAGATCCTCTGGAGAAGGAAATGGCAATCTACTCCAGCACTCTTGCCTGGAAAATCCCATGAACGGAAGAGCCTGATAGGCTACAGACCATGGGGTCGCAAAGAGTCGGACACAACTGAGCGACTTCACTTCACTAATCATGAAGGCCCAATTTAATAGTAAACTTACAGTTTTGCTTAGAAAAGTCATGCATATATATTTGTACTTTTACAGAAGTAATGAAAACATCTGTTGTTATATTAGTGTCATGCATAGGTTAGCATGATCCACTGGAAATACCAAAAGAATGAAAAGCGCATTGTGATAAGTGGAAGTTTTTACAACCAGCATGCAGAAAGGAGTATCTGTGCTTCCTGAGACAGCAATAGCTCACACGTACTTAGAGAAACATTAACCTCGCCCATGTAAAAATGTTTAACACATCACATGGAGAAGTTATCAAACCAGCCTTCTCTCCTCACTCGCTCCCTTTTGCCCAGGCATCAGTGTCCTTCCAGGAACCCAGCTTTCCACTTTGCTCCTTCGTTGGCTTATGCTCTTCTTTCATCCTGACGTCCAGACTGCCCCCAAAGCTGCGTCACCGCTTCCTTGGCTCCTCTTTGGAATGGGTCACTTCTCTGTTGTCTCAGTGACTGTACTCAACGAGTGGAAATTGGAAGTAATATGGGCTTTACTATATCAAGACTAAAAAATACCGTTTGGGCCCTTGCAATTCTGGAAAAAGATGCATGTTTTGGTAATGGTATGGATAACCTATTTGAGAAACTTTCACTTTGCATCTAAAAGTTATTTTTCAATGGTGATTTATAATGTAGCATAACAGAGGATCCTTTCTAATGGAGGTTTCCTTTTTAAACACAGCTGAGTACAAATTGGCTTTAGACAGGAGACAACTGTGCCTTTATTTTAAATTTATAGAGATTATTTCCAGCTCTTTAGACCCCTTCTACCCCCTTGTACCTTGGACCTCTACTCATTATCCTATGTCCTCATGCAAGGGGTGAATTCTTCCCAAGGATCTGTGTTCTTTCTTATCATAATGATTTCTGGTTTTGCTAAAAACTCATTTATCATGTTCAAAAATATCATTAAAGACCAATTACTTTCTAAAAAATGCTGACTTTCCGTTTTCAGTGTAAGCCTCCTTGAGATAGCAAGTAAAAGGAACCCAGGTCCAGAAGCACATCTGTGATCACAAGAACAAGTTAGTGAAGACCGAATCTGATCATGCCCCCCACCCCAACCCCTCCACCCACCCTTGGAAGAGTGGCTGGAGGCTGAACTTACAGAGTCTGGCACAGAAACAAGTGTGGTGAAGCAGGATGAACAGGTTGGAATGATGAAAGCATAGGAGGTGGGGGTAGGGTTTGAGGAACAATAAGAGAATTAAGCCAAATGATTATTTGATTTAAGCATCAGAATTGGATGACCCTGAGAATCCCTCCAGAGAACACTGCAGATTGTTGCTTCTCCAGAGAATGTTGAAATTTTAGATAAGGCCAGGATGTTTTTGTACACTATTTGGATCTGAAATTTTTCTTAAGTGGCTCAAGCTGTCCCACGGTTATGACACGCACTGCCCATATATGTTCCATAAATTGGAAAAAGATTAAGTGATTAGTCCCCGGTCACGGAGTATAAACTAGGATTAAGGGGGCAGAGTATTAACTGTGCCTTAAAATTAGGAAAGAGGGTTTGCAAAGGGTGTTATCATCCGCTTGGATGAGGCAAGAGCAGACGGATGTGTTTTTATCTTCTGAGAATTACTGTGGATTGGTAATGGTCCCTGCCTCTCTATCGCTCAAGACTGAATGCAAGCTTTTGATGACTGTCTTCAAATCTTCCTGCCAAGTGATCACACCCTATAAGCCCTGATCTCAAATAAATACACGTCCTTCCCCAGATCCACTGCTCCAGCTCTACCAATCACTGCTCCCACCCCCCTGTTCCTTTTCGCCTGTCTCTCCAAGGTTTTGCACATTTGACTCAGAAATGAGAAAGTTCTCCTGTACTCCCACCAGCATGCCCTGGTCTTCCTGTGGCAATAACTGAAGACCTATCTCTTCCAGAAAACCTCCCCAGATTTTAATCAGTTACACAGTAATCTATTTTCCAGTCTTCCATCATTTCTGGGGCTGAGTGAAACCACATTCACACTGATGTGGGTTGAATGTGCTTATATTTTGGCATGTTTCCTCCCATTCAAAGGTGGTCTTAAAAATACATAATCCATCTGTTTGCATGTATAAATAAAATAATGAGGAAGAGTGCTGTGCAACGCAGGGAATTGTTAGTATTTAGGAAGTTATAGACCATCTGCTTAAATATAGCTATTTATGAGGGAAAAATTTAAACCCAGGCTTCTCAACTGTGGTTCTGTTAACATTTTGGGCAAGATAATTCTTTGCTGGAGGAGAAGGGGAAGGCTGGGTTATCCTGTGCATAATAGGATGTTTAGCAGCATCCCCAGTGTCTACTCACTTTGCCAATAGCAAATAGCATCCTTCACCCAGTCATGATAATCCCAAGCATCTCCAGATGTTGCCACATGTGCCCTGGGGGCAAAATCACACCAGGTTGATAAGCAACCCAGAGGGGTAGGGTGAGGAGGGAAGTGGGAAGGGGGTTCAGGATGGGGGAACACATGTACACCTGTGGCTGAGTCACGTTGATGTGTGGCAAAAGCCATCACAATATTGTAAATATTAAATAAGTAAAATTTTTTAAAAAGTAAAATAATAAATAGAATGGTTGCTTGTTTGAAATATTCATCTTTATCCAGCAGATGAAACTCAAAAGACCTACTAACCGAAACCTTTGGACCCCCTCAGCAGTTGTCTTTTTCATCGTAGTGTAGTTGTGGAATCTCATAGCAATATATTTACATGAGCAGCACTTTGTGAACATGTAAGAAGAATTAAGCATCAACCCATGTAGACTCTTATATCTGGGTTTTCAGGGTTGTTTTTATTTTTCTGTTCAGAATTTTATTTTTCAATCAGGTCAGTTTTTGTGTTTCCTATTGATAAAAAAAAAAAAAATGTGAGGTTGTGTGCTAATAAGTTCTCCAGCAAATAAAATCACGGTCTTATGTTAATAGCAGAAATGTTGAAGCAGTGTTTCAGTGTTCTAAAAATGTGTCTTGATTGTAAGTTGTATAGAAACATATGATTGATTATTGCTCTTGGTAGAAGGAATGTTCCCCCTCCCTATTTGTCAAAGATATACGCAGATATATGCAGAAGTTATTGCCAGAGTGACGGGGACTACCTTTTAGCTTGGAGGCTCTGAACTAGGTGATGGGAACCAGGAAAGAGTCCCATGAATAGCATCAGCCCTGGCCTTTTCCTCTATGCCCAATTTGCATCAGGTGCGACAGGGTCAGGCAGGTGGAGGGAAACAGCAGCCTCTCTCTCTCTTTCTGGGCCACCTTGGAGCTTCAACTTTCACCCCAGCTCTTGACCAGGGTGCATGCATAGCAAATATACATGATCTGGACAGAAACCTTCAATGGCTTGAAATCCCAGTGGGATTCTCTGAACTGCAGAATGCAGTCGGCTTGATTTCTGAGTAAACAGAAGCTTGCACATTTCATGAATGAGTTCAAGATATTTTATGCTACAAAGGCCTAGAGAGTAGGAAAGAGGGATAAAGGGAATAACTCGGAGATGGTGAGGAGACTGACAGCACTGTAAGGGATGTGAGAGAAAAAGAGCTGAGTGTTAACAGCAATAAAACATTATAGAGAAAGGGAGTAATGTAGAGAAGTTCCAGCTGAGCGCTTATATGTATATACACATTTTTTGATCAGGAATGATAGTTGCTTAGTGAAAGACCTGTGACAAGGAAATAGGCCCAGAGTTCAATTCTGCCACTTATGAGCCTGGTGGCCTGGTGTTCTCTGTTGCTCAGTCCTGTCCAACTCTTTGTGACCCCAGGGACTGTAGCCCACCAGGCTCCTCTGTCCATGGGATTTCCCAGGCAAGAATACTGGAGTGGGGTGCCATTTCCTTCTCCAGGGGATCTTCCCCACCCAGGGATCGAAGCCACATCTCCCACATCTCCTGCATTGCCAGGCAGATTCCTTACCACTGAGCTACCTGGAAAGACCCAATTTTTCAATATAAGCTGTGCCAAATATTTTTCTGTTTATATCTGTGCATACTTTTCTGGTTATTTCCTGTAAATGAATTCTTAAGAGTGGAATTGTTGAATCAAAGATATATACGTTTTAAAGAGGTATTATAACTATTTCCAGATTGCTTCATGGAAGGCTGTACCAATTTACACTTGTACCAGCTGTGTATGAGAGTACTCATTTTTTGGCGTCACACCAACAACATAACAGCACACTTTAATAAGCCTGACATGGCACTGAGTAGCTACTAGGTTGGCCAAAAGAGTCGTGGCTTTAAAAGTGCTCAGGTTGGAACTATGAGTCAAAATTCACAAGATAAATCAGTGAGCAAAAGGACGACGCATGCAGGTCAATTTAAAAACCAGCTAAGCAGCTCTGGGAAGGGAGAATCTGGGATAACAGCAGTTCATAGGATAAAGAGCTGGGATCAGAGTCAATGACAAGCTGATGTGGTCCTGGACCGAACTTACAGACTTTTAAGGTACAGATTGAGGAGGGTAAGGGGTGGCACTGACACATATATTAGGCAACTCATAGCTGAAATACTGCAGTAGTGACTACACTTTGCTCATTCTCTGAGCAAAAGGAAGGCAAAATTTATTTAATACCCAAGACTTTTTTTGTAGACTCTTTTCTGTATTTGATGGTTTGGGCTAATCATAGCAAATTCTTCACTGTTGAAACTGTTCTCTGTCTTCACATTTGAACCACTTTGTGAATTTGTGGGATTTTCTGGTTGCTCTTACACAGCTCCGTCATTTTGACTATCAGCTATTTATTGGTAACATACAAACACAGAATTACTGTAACTTTTATTTTTGTTTATTAAACTTTTAATTTTTTATTGAAGGGTAGTTGTTGTGTTAGTTGCAGTGTACGGCAGAGTGATTCAGTTATACATATGCGTGTGTCTATTGTTCTTAAAATTCTCTTTCCATTTAGGTTGTTACATAATATTGAGCAGAGTTCCCTGTGCTATGCAGTAGGTCTTTGTTGGTTATCCATTTTAAATATACTAATCTGTACATGTCAAGTAACTTTAATGTTAAAATATAATTGTATGTGCCTTTGGCTTTTATCGCAGAGTCTGCATTTTATAGATACTGCATCAAATGTGGTCATTTGACGTGTTTCCATGGGGGTTCCAACATAAGCTATTTATATATATGTTTGGAGAAGTGCATTCATACTTAGCTTTTTCCCTTCCTTCATCTGGTATCACACTTTTTGCAGCAGCCAACAAGGGGTTGCCAAGTGTAAACCCAGCAGTGGGTTGTAAAGGCTGCTCATGATGCTTCGGCAGGCTGTGGTCTGCATCACATGATGTTGTTTGGGAATATGGGCGTTTTTGCACAGTACACAACTTGCATTACACAGGTATTTCCTACAACACAGTAGAGAATAAATGACCAAGTTTTGAAAAATGGTGAGGCTTTGCAGCAGAGTGCCCGAGCAGTGGCTCACTGGTAATCGTGCCCCGTGGGAAACAGAGGGGGACAGGGGTGTGTAGCTCCTGCAGAAGACGTGTGTGTAGAGGGGACAACGACTTTGCATGGCTTTGAAAATATAGTCCTTTTCAACAGGATATCTTTAAAGAAGGGACAGGCAGCTACCTACCAAGCATTTTAATATAAATATGTTCAGGCACACATGTCCTGGTGGCCCCACAAGCAGGGGTGGGCATAAGCCTGCTTTTCTCTCCAGCCGCTGCCTTTCATGAGATCTACCTGCCGGCAGTTTGCATTGTTCACAGCAGACGAGGCGTGGAGATTCATAACTTACCCATCAAGTGTGTGTATGTTTCCCTGTTGCTCTACCCTTCATCACGGTGGCTTACTTTTGAGCTTTTCTTGTCAGATGAAGAGAGATTAGCTTGCCTTCTGTCTGCTCCACATCCCACAGTTTTGCTGTTTTGTTTTTCCTTACGAACAGCATCTTTCTAGGATGGGCCAAAAAGATGTACAGGCGAAACAGGGCAGGAGTATGGACATGTCTTGGGGTGAGGGACAGAGTCCCCTCGATTTGTTGAGAAGGGCTTTATAAATATTCCTTTTCTTATTCAGATAACCATGATTGACAGTTTGGATAAGGCTTTTATGAGGAATTCTTTCTTTCAAAAATTCCAGTAGAAGAATAGAAATAAATATGTTTTTGTATGTGTATTTTTGCTATCAGATATATGGCAAAATGGAAAGTAGATTGTGAGAACGGGAATGTTTTGCTGCATTGGAAGGCAGAGATATATTCTTAGGTAAAGAAGCAGAAGTGTGATCAATACGAGCGGAGTGTGGTGTAATCCTTACCGTCAATCACATTAAGTGCCTCCTGTGTGCAGCCTTGTCCAAGTGCTGATATAAACTATGTCATTTAACCCTCCCAGCTGATATTACTATGATTTACAAGTGAAGAAACAGGCTCACAGAGGCTAACAATGACTAAGTCACATTGGTAGTAATTCATGGAGCTTGAATTTGACCCTGATTCTCTTGTGATCCTATTTATTTTTTGAGAGGGGAAGGTAGCTATAATGAAAAAAAAAATGAGTTCTAGTTTAGAATAAAGCTAGCAATGGACTTAATTGATCGCCTCCTTTTTCTTCCATGAAACCTAGCTTAAAAAAAAATCTCTCCTGAAGTGTAATTGATTTACGATGTTGTGTTAGTTTCAGGTTGACAAGAAAGTGATTCAGTTACACACACAAACATATATATGTATATTCTTTTTCAGGTTCTTTTCTAAGTTATTAAAATATTGAGCATAATTCACTTGTATCCCAGTGTTCATTGTGGCACTATTTATATGATAGCTGGAACATGGGAAAAACCTAAGTGTCCATCAACAGATGAATGGATGTGGATATATATACATATATATACATATATATGTATATATATCAGTTCAGTTCAGTTCAGTCGCTCAGTCGTGTCTGACTCTTTGCGACTCCATGAATTGCAGCACGCCAGGTCTCCCTGACCATCACCAACTCCCGGAGTTCACTCAAACTCACATCCATCGAGTCGGTGATGCCATCAGGCATCTCATCCTCTGTCATCCCCTTCTCCTCCTGCCCCTAATCCCTCCCAGCATCGGAGTCTTTTCCAGTGAATCAGCTCTTCGTGTGAGGTGGCCAAAGTACTGGAGTTTCAGCTTTAGCATCAGTCCTTCCAAAGAACACCCAGGACTGACCTCCTTTAGAATGGACTGGTTGGACCGCCTTGCAGTCCAAGGGACTCTCAAGAATCTTCTCCAACACCACAGTTCAAAAGCATCAATTCTTTGGCGCTCAGCTTTCTTCACAGTCCAACTCTCACATCCGTACATGACCTTGACTAGACGGACCTTTGTTGGCAAAGTAATATATATATATATATATATATATATATGCAACCTGTATATATGTATACATGTATATAATGTATATATATGCAATGTGTATATATATGTATACAATATATGTATATGTATATATATGCAATGGAATACTGCTCAGCCATAAAAAGGAATGAAACTGAGTTATTTGTAGAGGTGTGGATGGACCTAGAGCCTGTCATACAGAGTGAAGTCAGCAGAAAGAGAAAAATATTGTATACTAATGCATGTCTGTGGAATCTGGAAAAATGGTAGAGGGGAGCCTGGTTCCAGGGCAAGAATGGAGACAAAACTGCAGAGCCTGGTCATCTGGGGAGGGGAAGGTGAGGGGGGACGAACTGGGAGATCAGGTTTGGCGTACAGGCACTGCGACGTGTGAGACAGACAGCTGGTGGGGACCTGAGGCGGAGCACGGGGAGCTCAGCTCGGGGCCCTGTGATGACCTGGGCCGGGGGGATGCGGAGGCTGGGGGGAGGCTCCCGGGGGAGGGGATAGAAATGAACACTGCTGGTAAAGCGATTATACTTCAACGGAAAAGATTTTAAAAATGAGTACAGTTCCCTGAGTATGCCCAGTGTTTCTATTTATAAAGAATTATCAGGGAAACCTTGAATTTAAATTTGATGACCATGCAACAGTTTTGAGAGTTCTTTATATCAGTGCACCTTAGGGAGGATCCCCTTTTCCGTGTAAGAAAAGTCCACATGTGTGTGCACAGTTTTATTTATACATAATGTCTTCCAGTTAGTAACTCATCTGAAATTGTTTCTGAACAACTCCCTTTGAAATTGTTACTAATAAATTTTTTCTTTCAGTAGAGCTTCAGGCATCCTTGTATGACATTCAAAAATAACAGAATTTTCATTCTCTTTGGTTCAAAAGGACTTCCTGGGTGGCTCAGATGGTAAGAATCTACCGTCTGAGACCAGGTAGGAGAACCTGTAGGAGACCAGTTTCAATCCCTGGTTCTGAAAGATCCCCTGGAAGAGGAAATGGCATCCAACTTCGGTATTCTTCCCTGGAGAATTCCATGGACAGAGGAACCTGTCAGGCTACAGTCCATGGGGTTGCAAAGAGTCAGACATGACCGAGTGACTAACACTTTCACCTTCTTGGAGAAAAATCTTAAAGGTTGGCCATAGACTATTCATACCCCTCTGCTGCGTCTGTTAGCCGTCTTGACACCTCTTTCTCTGTTTTGCCTTTTGTCACGTCAACATTACTTAGTTGTACGATCCAGGTAATTGATTATTGGTCCTGTTTTGTATAGATGTTGTAAGGTCATTTACAGGAATGGAGCTTCTCCCTTTTCCTTCCCAGAAGGATAAAGAGGGAGCCCTGAGCCCACCTGGCTGTCCTTAAAGCCAAAGTCACAGATAGCTGCGGTCAAGGACATGAAGGCACAGTGGTGACTGCGGATTTCGTTCAGCGTGACCGCTTGGAGGCAGCTAGTACTGTCCTAGGAGAAACTCCACGTGGTAGCCTCTTAAATGCTGTCACATTCATGCTCTATGGTTTAGTTTAAGATGGCTAATCCAGGAATGCTCAAAATAGGCTAAGAATTTGCTGATGACACATTTGTGATAACTCTGGCCTTGTTCTCAGCAAGGAGGAGATTTTCTATGTTGGCCTAAAAATTGTCTGTATTAAGGGTAAATTTAAATACGTAACTTCGTTAACACACCATCAGCAACAAAGTGGCTGGTATATTCTGTTGTTCAGTATGTGTGTTTAGTGGCTCAGTGATGTCTGACTCTTTGCGACCCCATGCACTGTAGGCCACCAGGTTTCTCTGTCCGTGGGGCTTCTCCAAGCAAGAGTACTGGAGTGGGTTGCCGTGCCCTCCTCCAAGGGCTCTTCTCAACCCAGGGATCGAACCCAGGTCTGCCGCATTGCAAGTGGATTCTTTACGATCTGAGCCACCAAGGAAGTTCAGTATAATAAGGTATTTTCATTACTCTGAACTTTGGAGAGAAGGTCAAGATTGGCTCAGAGGGTAGACTGCCTGAATATAACAGAGGACCTGGGGTGTAACTATTTGATGAAGAGATGGCTTGAGCAGCACTTCTGAATGTCTTGATCAAATGAATCAAACCAATGAGCAATGGTTTTGTGCTTTGGATGTATGAGAAAGTAGCACTTGAGGCACCCTGATGTATATTCAAAGTTGACTGAGGCTTCCAGAAGCTTGTAGCCTGGCGAGCCCTTTGCCGTGAACAGAAATAACCACGCCCCAGGCAGAATGTGAGGTACAGTGTAAAGTGCAGAGAGAGGAGAGCTCTGCCTGAGTGGTCAGGCAGGGACCTGAAGGTTAGGAGCATCTCATGGGCCCTTCTGGGATGAGGAGGAGTCCTGGAGGCCAGAGGAGGTAACAGGAAAAAGGCGAGTTCATCCGTTCCTGCTATGCTTATTTCTAATCAGCCAACCCACATCATCATCCTATTTGATTTTAGACCAGAGATTGCGAACTCCAGTACTGCAAGGAGCCAAGCTGGTATTATAAACAAGCAAGCTGGCCAGGTGTAAGACAATAGATCACCTTTGCCCGTGGCCTCTGTGTGCAGGTACAGTTGGGCAGGGGGTACTGGCAGAATGAGCAGTCGCTCTTCAACTTTAGCCGGTTGTTGCCCTGTGAAGTGCGAGCCTAGGGTTGCAATTTTTCTGATACTGTTTTTTCTCCAAGAAGCAGCCCATCCAGATTTGTCTGAGAATTCTCCTGACTCTTAGAGATCAGCAATTAAATCAAATTGACAAACTGGGTGGCCTGCACTTTGGTGCCAAACCAACATCAGCTGCAGGCTGAGTGAGGCTCGTGAACTGTCACCCTGCGAAACTGGGTCTGGCACAGCAGTTCTGAAAATGTGGTCCCTGGACCAGCAGCGTCATCTGACTGCTTCTTAGAAATGCAGTCACCAGGCTCCATCCCAGATCTACTGAATAAGAAACTTGGTGGACCCTGCAATATGTATTCCCACAAGCCCTCTAAGAGATTTAGATGCTCCCTTAAGTTTGAGAATATATATATATATATATATATATATATTACATTTTTAAGCGGCTGGGGAAAAAAAATCAAAAGATGATTGCTATTTCATGATATATAAAATGACATGAAGTNATATATTACATTTTTAAGCGGCTGGGGAAAAAAAATCAAAAGATGATTGCTATTTCATGATATATAAAATGACATGAAGTCCAAATGTCCCTGTCCATAGATCGAGTTTCATTGGCACATAGCCATGCCCATTCATGTATGTATTGTCTGTGGCTGTTTTTGCCCTGCACCAGCAGAGCTGAGTAGTCCTAGCAAAGACCAAATGGTCCACAAAGCTTAAAATATTTATGGAAAGAAAATATGGAAAACTGTGTCTTCTGGGGTACAAAGTCCTTTGCACTCCGTGGAGTGAGTGGCCACTTGAGTGCCTCTTTCCCCTCTGTGTCCTCCGTCACAGGGCTGTCATCCATGCTCACAGCGCCTTCCTGTCTGGCTCCACCTCCTAACGCTGCCCCTGGGGTCCTCCCCCAGCCCCTGCCAGCCACCTGCCTCCTTGCTGCTGTTTCTCCCTCCTGATGCTGAGGCCCAAACGCCCCAAGAAATAGCACGAGAGGCAAGCTACAGGGAAAGCTGGTGACATGCGTACTGCAATTTCTGTCTGAAGTTGTGTAATATGAATTTCCATAGCTCTCTACAAGGCTTTTAGCGTGAGTTTGCATGGAGCAATTAGGGTGTGTTTTATAAAAAGTTAGCAATTAGCTGTAACACTGAGACAGAAAAACTTGTTTGCACTATGCTTCACTTCGGACAGAATGACTTGACAGTGCCTTCGTGATCGACAGCAGGATTACTTTTTTAAAGAGTTTATTATATTGCGCTAATGTTTATTTGAAAGAGATTGCAGTGATGTTTTATAAATGGCCCTTAGTCAACATATGAATGGGATAGTCTCTCTAGAAGACAGCTTGCCTGCAAACAAACTAGCAGCTTAAGCTATTAACTTCCACTGACTGGCAGTTTCGAAATGGGGTTGTAGGGAAAAAATGGTACTTGAATGTTTCCAGACATCAAATTAGTTAGATAAATGAACTTTGAATTGGAAACCAGGCCTTCTAGTTAATAAACACAGTGCGTATTATTTTACGGCTGTGTCTTGTAAAACTAGGCAAGTCGTTCCAAAAAGCAATGCTCTGTCCTGTTTTCTATTATGATACTCCAGATTATATCAGTAAGCAAACCTTAGAAAGTGTTATCTTTAAAATATTTCACATCAAGACGAAGAGCATTCATGTGTCCTACGTTGTGTCCATGTGGGTCTTCCAGAACCTTCCACCCTCTTCTGTAACACTGATCAGACAGGAATAAGATCTTCCTTCCATATAAAACAAGTGTCACTGAACTCAGTTTCAGCTGCTTGATGTGCAAAAGCCAATATTCTTTCTGACTTACTTCACTCTGTATGAAAAACAGGTATTGTATGTTAACGCATATATATGCAATCTAGAGAGATGGTATAGATGATCTTATTTGCAAAAAAGAAATAGAGACAGAGATGTAGAGAACAAATGTATGGAATCCAAGCGGGGAAGGGAAAGGATGGGAAAAATTGGAGACTGGCATTGGCATGTATTCCCATGGGATTGACATGTGTGGACTAGATAACCGATGAGAACCTCCTGTATAGCACAGGGAGCTCTGCTCAGTGCTCTGTGATGACCTAAACGGGAAGGAAATCCAAAAGAGAGGATATATGTATGTGCTCAGTCACTCAGTTGGGTCTGACCCTTTGCGACCCCATGGACTGTAGCCCGCCAGGCTCCTTTGTCCATGGGATTCTCCAGGCAAGACTATTGGAGTGGGTTGCCGTTCCCTCCTCCAGGGGATCTTCCCAACCCAGGGGTCCAACCTGTGTCTCCTGCATTGCAGGCAGATTCTTTACCAACTGAGGCACCAGGGAAGCCCCTATAAACAGGCCACCAATTAATGGATATATAATATTTCTCTTTGAAAACTTGTTAGCATCTTACAGAACTTAGTTTTATTATCCCCAGTTAGATCAAACTACAGAAAGCATCCAAGGGTTTCAATTTGGATAAAAAGCAATAAATAATAAGTGAAATGGTCTTTTGTCACTGTCATTCTGGGAAGTAGCAGTTTCGTTTGTGATTGGATTTCTGTAATAAACATGCAATCTTGTCATGCACATTGGTTTCCAAACAGACATTTTACTCTTTGAATCTCACAGCAATCTTCCTGACGAGTTCAGTTTTCTATTGCTGTTCTGCCAAACTGCCACAACTGAAGTGGCTTGGAACAGTACCCCTTCTTGACCTCTCAGTTCTGAAGGTCACGAGGCAGGTGGCTGAGCTGGATCTCCTGCTTTGCATCTCACTAGGTTAACATCAAGGCTCTCTCCGAGCTGCCCTTCTTGATGGCGACGTGGGGGAGGGTCTGTCCCGCTCATCTGAGATGCTGGCAGCAGTCAGCTCTTGGAGGTTGTGGGGCTAAGATCCCTGTGTTCTCCCTGGCTGAAGGTGAAGGGTCACTCCTAGCTTCTCGAGGCCTCTGCTTCCATGGCTTGCAAAGCCCTTGCTCCATCTCAAAAGTGAGCTAAACGGTCAGACTCTCCTGTACATCTGTGCAACCCCAGGAGTGAGAGTTACCTCTGCTTTTTAGGACCCTCACGAGTACGCTGGGCCCATCTGAATAAACCAGGGTAATATCTCCCTGTCTCTTTACACATCTACGAGGCCCCTTTTTTCAGGGAAGATCACATATTCATGGGTTAGAACATCTGCAGTGCCAGTTTAGTCACTAAGTCGTGTCTGACTCTTGCGACCCCATGGACTATACCCCGCCGCACTCCTCTGTCCATGGGATTCCCCAGGCAAGACTGCAGTGGGTTGCCATTTCCTTCTCCAGGGGATCTTCCCCACTCAGGGATCGAACCCAGGCCTCCTGCATTGCAGGTGATCTCTTGCATCGCAAGCAGATTCTTTATGGGCTGAGCCACCAGGGAAGCCCCTCTAACATTTTTGGGGGCCCGTTTTTCTGCCACCCACACTGTTGGCCAGGATTGTTATCCCCAGAAAGGACAGCAGAGAGGCTGCCAGCAGTCCCTCCGCCCGAGGGGCAGCACCCGGCCTGTCTGTGGACACATTTCTGGCCTAAGCCTCTTCCAAGTACAGTCTTCCAAATGGGAAAACACTGTTTTCAAGATGAAATAGTTCTTTATTAGGTGAGATTATTGCTCCTTTGCATTCAAAGGAGGAGGCATTATTACCTATTTCTTCCTAAACATCCAACTTAAGGCATCCATAGGCATCACTTTGCCCCTAGGACCCAATCCTTTGGCCACCTGACGTGAAGAGCTGACTCATTGGAAAAGACCCTGATTTTGGGAAAGATTGAAGGCAGGAGGAGAAGGGGACAACAGAGGATGAGAGGGTTGGTTGGCATCACCGACTCAATGGACGTGAGTTTGCGTAAGCTCCAGGAATTGGTGATGGACAGGGAGGCCTGGCGTGCTGCAGTCCATGGGGTCACAAAGAGTCAGGCACAACTTAGTGATTCAACAACAAGGCATCACTCGGGCTCAATGACCTTCTTCCCAGCTGTTGGAGGGAGTCTGAGGATGCTGAGGCAAACCCTGGCCCAGGCACCCAGCCAAGGCCCTCTCCTCACACAGCATTCCTCATCACGAGCCCTGTTTTTGTACTGCAGCCTCACTGACTGGACGTTCAGGAGAGGCTGGTGCCTCCTGTGTGCAGGATGACAGGCCCATGGCACCTGGGCTGCAGGTGGTCTTTTAAATGATCAAGTACCTGGCTGATGGGAAAATCCATCGTCGCCATGGCCTCCTGCCCTGGGCATCCTGATGTTGCTGAGCCATCAGCAGGCAGCCAGGCAGCACTTGAGTTTGTCCGTCCCTCCTGATAATCAAGACGTCTGAAGGCAGGGGATGGGGAGGGAGGGCCACGGAGGTCTGGGGACCAGCCCGCAAACTGCTGGGCTCTGACGTCATGGGCCCAATTCCAGGGCCCAGCCACCAAGCCCAGAGCAGTTAAGAACCATTAAGCGGCAGAATAGACTGTCCTCAAGCCCCTCCCACCCTGACTCCCGCCCCCTTCCTGGCATGGTGCCGATTTCTAGCTCTGCAGCCCCTCTCATCACCTTGTAATTGACATTGCTCTGCGTTGAGCTCGTCTACTCTTCCTCTTGTTGCACACTCTCTGCCCTCTGCTCCCATTTGGATTCTTTATCACTAAGGTCCCAAGAAACCGAGCAGGAGAGCAGGCGTCCTCTCCAGTGACCCAAAGGGGTCAGGAGCCAGGCCAGGAGCTGGCAATCACTGGCTGTCTCAGCCAGCCCCGAGTGTGAGTGGTCCAGCTCCCAACCTCCTCTCAGCAGGGGAACAGAACCCAAGTCACCCTCGATGGCTTGGTTCCCCCCTCACTAGGAAGGGGTCCCCTGTGCAGCCACGTGCATCTGTGGGATGCCCACCTCTAGCAGTGAATTTTCCCCAAGTTCACCTTTGCATTGGATTGAGGAGAGGTGGTAACACAAGAATTGAAATTTAGATGGGTTAAGTTTGAGAAACCTGCATCATCGTGGTTTCCAGACTGCTTTTTGTTAAGTCAGGTTGTCGGGCTCCTCTTACAACCCAACAGTAAGCTCCAGGAAGGGACAGATGACAGTTTTCCACTCAGAATCTGCCGTTGTCCTGAGATGGACACAGAGCATGAGGAACTGTAGTCCTGTAGCGTACAGATGCATGGAAGCAGAATAGCACTATTTCAAAGAATTAATGAGGCTTTAAGATGCTCTGGTTCAGTTAGTTCAGTCAGTTCAGTCGCGTTTGACTCTTTGCAAGCCCATGGACTGCAGCATGCCTGGCTTCCTTGTCCTTCACCAGCTCCCAGAGCTTACACAAAAGCATGTGCATCGAGTTGGTGATGCCATCCAACCATGTCATCCTCTGTTGCTCCCTTCTCCTCCTGCCTTCAGTCTTTCCCAGCATCAGTGTCCTTTACAGTGAGCCAGTTCTTTGCATCCATTGGCCAAAGTATTGGAGTTTCAGCTTCAACATCAGTCCTTCCAATGAATATTCAGCACTGATTTCCTTCAGGATTGACTGGTTTGATCTCCTTGTAGTCCAAGGGACTCTCAAGAGTCTTCTCCAGCACCACAAATCAAAAGCATCAATTCTTTGGCACTCAGCTTTCTTTATGTTCCAACTCACATCCATACGTGACTAATGGAAAAAACTATAGATTTGACTAGATGGACCTTTGTTGGCAAAGTAATGCCTCTGCTTTTTAATATACTGACTAGGTTTGTCATAGCTTTTCTTCCAAGGAGCAAGCATCTTTTAATTTCACGGCTATAGTCACCATCTGCAGTAATTTTGGAGCCCAAGAAAATAAAATCTCTCACTGTTTCCATTGTTTCCCCATCTACTTGCTATGAAGTGATGGGGAACGGATGCCGTGATCTTCATTTTCTGAATGTTGAGTTTTAAGCCAGCTTTTACACTCTCCTCTTTGACCTTCATCAAGAGGCTCTTTAGCTCCTCTTTGCTTTCTGCCATAAGGGTAGTGTCATCTACATATCTGAGGTTATTGGTATCTCTCCTGGCAATCTGGATTCCTGCTTGTCTGGCATATTGCATGGGCTTCCCTCATAGCTCAGTCAGTAAAGAATCTGCCTGCAATGCAGGAGACTCCAGTTTGATTCCTGGGTTGGGAGGATCCACTGGAGAAGGAAATAGCAATTCCATTATTCTTGCCTGGAGAATCCCATGGACAGAGGATCCTGGCAGGCTACAGTCCATGGGGTCTCAAGAGTCAGACATGACTTAGTAACTAAACCACCACCACCACTCTGCATATAAGTTAAATAAGCAGGGTGACAATATACAGCCTTGATATACTCCTTTCCCAACTTGGAACAAGTCTGTTGTTCTATGTCGAGTTCTAACTGGTGCTTCTTGACCTGCATATAGATTTCTCAGGAGGCAGGTAACATGGTCTGGGATTCCCATCTCTTTAAGAATTTTCTACAGTTTGTTATGATCCACACAGTCAAAGGCTTTAGCATAGTCAATGAAGCAGAGGTAGATGTTTTTCTGGAATTCTCTTGCTTTTTCTATGATCCAATGGATGTTGGCAATTTGATCTCTGGTTCCTCTGCCTTTTCTAAATACAGTTTGAACGTCTGGAAGTTCTCAGTTCATGTACTCTTGAATCCTCACTTGGAGATTTTTGAACATTACTAGCATGGGAGATGAGTGCAATTGTGAGGTAGTTTGAACGTTCTTTGGCATTGCCTTTCTTTGGGATTGGAATGAAAACACCTTTTCCAGTCCTGTGGTCATTGCTGAGTTTTCCAAATTTGCTGGCATATTGAGTGCAATACTTTAACAGCATCATCTTTTAAGATTTGAAATAGCTCAACTGGAATTCCATCACTTCCACTAGTTTTGTTTGTAGTGATGCTTCTTAATGCCCACTTGACTTCAAATTCCAGGATGTCTGGCTCTAGGTGAGTGATCACACCATCATGGTGGTCTGGGTCATTAAGATCTTTTCTGTATAGTTCTTCTGTGTGTTCTTACCACCTCTTTTTAATATCTTCTGCTTCTGTTAGGTCCATACCATTTCTTCCATGCCAATATTTTCATGAAATGTTCCCTTGGTATCTCTAATTTTCTTGAAGATATCTCCAGCCTTTCCCATTCTATTGTTTTCCTCTATTTCATTGCATTTATCTCTATTTCTTCAAGATGCACTCTATTTCTTCAAGATGCACTGGCTAGGATAGTCAAAAATGGAAATCTGAAACGCTGCAAATTTAAGCATTAGTGTCCCACCAGTAGCAACAGCATAAAGAACTTGAAATAAGAGCATCACACATGCCAAAAAGCAAGCGGTTGTGCCTTTTTTTTGGTGAGAAGGGAGAAGTGGGCTGGAAACCTGTGAACCCATTGTGCAGAGAAATACAGTAAGAAAAAAAACAGTGCAAAAAATAACCTCACATTTTAACATACAAACAGCTTCAAGCTACATTCCATATCTTTTAAAAGCACTTCTTACCTGAGGATAACATGTGCCATTCTGCACATTTTAACAAGAGGTTTGCTAATGTCCTTTTCCCATCAGAGAAAAGTATCAATGACTCATGAATAAACATTATCATCATTTACATAATAACTAGACGTCTCCAAGCCAGGGACGCCCACTGTGGTGCTGCAGTGCCCTCAGCCTTACTGTGTTATTCTCTGGCTAATTCAATTTTGTCCTCTCTCAGTTCCATGATGCTCATATCTTCCTGACTGTGGAACCACTGCACTAATATTAAAGTGGTAATCAAGATTGTCTGTAAATATTCATAGCGATAAATGACTCCCTCGTGCCCTGTGAGTTCCAGGCTTGCAGCCTGAAGCGTTTATTTAGTGCCAGGGAGGGATCTAGTTATTTCAGAGTCCCTGGAATACAATATTTTAATATTTTTGTTCTGCTTGAAAAATTAGGTTCCTCTGAGCTTCTGGTATCAACGGTTGAGATAAATGACTTTGGCCCTGACTGATTATTGTCCTTGCAAGGATAACCTAGACACGGTGATGGGTGTGTATTTGGCTGTGGTCCCCACTTCTGATTTTTAATGCAGTTCACTTCCTTTCTGCAGGCTCACTCACCTTATTTCCACTTTATGGTCAGGTTAAGATTTTTCTAAGTCATTGAAAATTGGCTGTTATTTAAAGACATAGAAACATTGAGATGGGGCAGTGTATCATTCCATTCATCAGAGGGGGAATAATTCATAAGCATTCCCCCATCCATAGAAATATACCTTTGTTGACTTGGGATATTTTGTAGCCATCAAGGGTGAAACAATTTAAATCCAGGTTTAGGTGAGCCCCCAGTTACACAAATTAAAGAATGGCAGCCTAACATTTTTGAGTAAAATGTGAAATTAGATCATTTTTAAGATCCCGTTATTGGTGTTATAATATTGCTCATAAGTAACACATAGCAGAGAAAATAATTTACACTGCTGAATGATATCATTTAAGAGGTTATTGTGAATAAAAATGTTATTAACGAGGACTAAACAAATAAAGGCAACCCCGTGAATAATAATGAGAAGAAAAATACTATAGCTAATTTTTAAAGATCACTTTTAAAATGTGTGTTTATATTTCCAGGTAAGAGGGATGTGCTGGACAAGTGCATTGTGGGAGACTTCAGAAAAAGTACAGGGCAAATGAGGGTCCCAGTGACAGGCAGTGGGGTTCAGCCAGAGCTTTACTTTGTAGACCTGTCTAGGCAAGCCATTTGGGAGAGCCAGCCTAAACTCATTTCCACGAGGAACTTAAAAGGAGAGCAGCCTCAGAAGAAACTAAATATGCACTTGATCCTGGGCTTCTAGCTTCCAGAACTGCACAAAAATGAATTTTTGTTAGTTAATCTGCCCAGTCTGAGATACTTTGTCTTAGCAGCCTTAGCAAATGAATACAGGGTGGCTTCCGGGATTCTGGAAATATTTTGACTTTTCAGTTGGGTGGTAGACACCCTGATGATTATTTTATTGTTGTTTTTAAGTTATACTTTTATGTAAATCGTGTGTTTTATATATTCTTTTGGATATACTTTTCCCCATTAAAAAATAGAATTATAATGACTGTCAAGACATTTCTAGCATAGTGATAAGCATTTAATTGTTTTATTCAGCAAATGCACTTCTTTAAGCATTCAATAAAAGACATGATTTCATTAAGGCAATCAATATGTCATTTTTAAAAATGAATGCTGTATTTAACCAGTACTAGTTCATCATCTCCTATGTCTAAAAATCAAAAGAAAATGGGATGAATACATGCTTTTAGACTAAATAATCTTTGGCAAGGAGTGGTTTTGAGTTAAAATAGTTCTCTGTTTAGCTTCTCCACTGAATTTGCTATACAAATCAGGTCTCAGCTAAAATATACAGATAAAGCTCTTTCTATCTCCCTGGGGGAAAATGTATTCATTTGAAATATGTTGACATTACAACATTCTAACAACTCCTGTAGGGACTTTATGTGGAATTAGTACAAATGTTTGTGTTTAATCTAGCTGAATTTTTCAGGGAGTGGAAAGGGTGCTGCAAATATTTAATTTTTATTCACAAATGTAATTGTCAGTATTTGTCTTTAAAATAATAATGTGTGAGAAAAAAGAAAAATATAAAATAGTGATGTATGTCCATATCTTAGGCAAACACAATTTGTAATTAAAGTAATTATTTTCACACATACATATAAAATAGACAGACATGCTGTTCGGAAACATCTTGACAGAACATTGAGATGTATTTTTGTTCTGCTATTTTATTGCAAATGTAATTAATGATCTTGTTTTTCTAAGATATAATTAATGAGTACAAACTGTAGACCTCAGAGAGAACTCTCTGTATGTGTTTGTAATTAAATCCCAGTGTCAGGAAGTATGGGTAAATTTAGGTAAAAGGCCTTGTGGCAGACTCGAAAGCCAATCCGGGGCTGAGAAACACTTTTTTGTCTGCTGTATTAAAATCAAAGGAAGTTATGTGTGTTTAGGAATATTGAGTTTCAAAGTTCAGCAAACACTCAGAAATCCATACAATTCCTAGAAACCCCAGGGATTATCAAAATATAGCAAGTAGGAAGTATGGTTTCACTAGATCACTGATGTTTGTATTGTCATTAGGATGAATCCATAAAAAATAAGATCTGGGCTTCGTGGCGGCTCAGTGGTGGAGAGTCCCCCACCAGTGCAGGAGACGCGGGTTTGATCCCCGCTCCGGGAAGATCCCTCATGCACGGAGCAGCTAGGCCTGGGCACAGCTATTGAGCCCGTGTTCTAAAGCTCGGGAGTGGCGCCTGCTGAGCCCATGTGTAGCAACTGCTGAAGCCCCAGGCACCCTACAAGGGAAACCACCTCAGTGAGAAACCCCCGCACCGCAAGCAGAGAGTAGCCCCGTTCACCCAAGCTGGAGAAAAGCCCGCACAGCAAGCAAGACCCAGCGCAGTCAGAAATAAACAAATAAATGCAATTATTAAAAAAAAAACAAGATCTGGTTAAACCCAGATATTATACTTAAGTATTTTATGTATATGAATATCCAGCAGTTTAACTCTCAAGCTTAAGTAACTACTTAAAAAATAATGTCACCCATCAATTAATTGAGGAGAGCTTTCTTTAAAAACAAAACAAAACTTATGCTGGCACTCAGTTTTATCCCCCGAAGGCACCAGTATTCAAAATAGTGTAGCTATTGGATGATGGGCAGCTATTGGATGATGCAAGTTTTAGGTCTTTATTACTGACCCAGGGGTGCGCAGTAAAAACAGAAATTTCTGTGAACCCTGTGGAAATGAAATGTTCCACATCTGAGCTGTCTAGCAGGGATAACCAGTAGCTCCATGTTGCTTAGAGCCTTGAAATGTGTCCAGTGTGACTAATGAACTGATTTTTAATTTTTATATCACTTTAATTAATTTAAATTTAAGTAGCCATATGTGGCTAATGGTTACCATATTAGATATGGGAAATTACAAAAAGATATTCCAAGGGCTGCCCTAAAAATAGAGTGAATAATGTCTCACCCTTTGTGGCTCTCCCTGGTTATATGGCATTAGTTAATTCAAGTTGTAATATTTCCCCAAAAGTAGTGTGACCTTCCATTGTGGGTTCTATTTCAGTTTTGTTTTATCTTAACTCATTATTTTAATGTTAGTTATTGGAACTCATTAATACAATCCATTTATCTCTTAAAATATAGTAGCATGTGATTCTTCATAGACAAGCTGAAATGCTGTCTTGTAGAAAAGTCCCTTGAACTCTGGAGTTATAATTTTGTCATTCAGTCGCTAAATGGTGTCTGACTCTTTGCAATCCCATGGACTGCAGCATGCCAGGCTCCTCTGTCCACTGTCTCCAGGAGTTTGCTCAAATTCATGTCTGTTGAGTTGGGGATGCTATCTAACCATCTCATCCTCTGCTGCTCCCATCTCCTTTTGCCTTATTATTAAATATTCTTATTTAATAATATTATAATAGTTATAATAGTATCTTTCAAATATGGGGTTTTAAAGAATTATGTCTAAACTTATTCTCCTCTTATTGAAGCATGAATCCAGAGGAACTTATAAAGGCAGACAAAACCAGTACACTGAAGTCAGCAGCAGTAGTTTATTGTGGGTGATGATGTTTGAACAAGATTGAAATTTCACTTGAAGCACCAGGGCAACACCGCCTGGAAGGAGCTGGTGATCTTGAGTTCACGTTGTCAGTTCTGTCCTGACACATCTCTCCTCCACTGTGATCTTAAAAAGTCGCTAAACAGCCTTCATTTCCTCTGTGGGCTATGACGGCATTTGGTCCTTGCTTACGTTGGCTGCTTCAGATGGTAAAGAATCTGCCCGCAACGCCGGAGACCCAGGTTCAATCCCTGGGTTGGTAAGATCCCCTGGAGAATGAGATGGCAACCCACTCTAGTATTCTTGCCTAGAGAAGTCCCTGGACAGAGGAACCTGGCAGGATACAGTCCATGGGGTCATAACAAGTCAGTCAGCGGCTCCACTTTCTTTCTTCCTTGCCTTGGTTGCATCGTTTGTGAATTAACTCATCCTCTGCCCTTCTCCCACCCACCTGGACAGCGGGCAGTACTGCCTGGCCTGAGCTGAGCACAGCAACTCTGGTGAGCTGAGTCAGGGCCTGGTCCTGCTGGGTGAACTCTCCACCTCATCAGAATGAAAGCACAGCATTCACTTTTCAAAATCAACATTAAACATTTCAGAAATGCCTGATGAACATGTGATACCTCCAATTGAAACATGTTAGCTGGGGGAAGGGGGGTGGGAGAGGGAGTTAGAGTTTGACTGCCCATCCCCAGAATCACTGAGGATGAAATAGGCAGGGAAGCAAGGGAGAGGCTTTGTGGAATGACTGTGGGCTGGCAAATCGATTTTGACTTGGGTAAGGATGCTGCATCATTGACTTGGGCTCCTCGAGAGGGATGTGGCATGTTCAGCCACCCTGGTTTAGCTGGGGGCTAACCTGGGACAGGGGTGTGGGTTCAGGGACAGTACCCCATGGTTGTGCTCTCCAGGAGGGGCAAGGAGCTCGTTGGGATTTCTGGGGCAGAACAGTGAATATAGATGCCTGTCCCCCACTGACAGACCGGTAAGCACAGACTAGGGTTTCTTGGGACCCAGAAGTGAGGTGGAGGAAGGTGTCTGCCTAGCAAGAGGGAGAAGACGTAGAGCTCTCTGCCCTATTCATTCACTCACTCTTTTCTTCACCAAATGTTGACTGACCTTCTGTTGTTTGTCTGGAGCCGTGGAGGATAAGGAAGGGGACAGAGGACGAGATGGTTGGATGGCATCAGCAACTCAGTGGCCATGGATTTGAGCAAACTCTAAGAGGTAGTGAAGCACAGGGAAGCTTGGCATGCTGCGGTCTGTGGACTATCAGTGAGTCGGACACGACTGAGGGACTGAACCACCAAACAACAAAAGGGACATGTTAACAGGGGGACCCACAAGCCCACATCCTGAACTGTAATGAGTAGGAAGGGAGTTCTTCCTTCCAGGGAGGGAAGGGGCCAGGAGAGTGGGAAAAAGAATACCCGCGGGGAGGTGGGTGTCATTAGACTGGGGAGTGAGGCAAGGCTTCTTTGGTTCGTTGATATTTAAGCTGATGCTGGGTAGTTGGGAGAAAGCATTCCAGTCAGAGAGAATGTTGCCTCAGAGCTGCCAAGCAGCCTGGTGTGTTGGAGGAGCTGGTAAAGCCAGTGTGGCTGGAGCTGGGTGAGCCAGGAGGAGAACAGTGCAGGCGGGTGTGGAGGGCAGGGAGGGCCAGGCCCCTGCAGGCACTGTGGGCCGCGTGAGAGGGTCGGCATGTTCACTGTGAAAAACAGTGAACAGTGTGGAGGTGTCTCGAAACCTAAAAAGAGAATTACCATATGGCCCAGCAGTTCCACTCCTGGGCATATACCACCCCCCAAAAAACCAAAAACACGAATTCAAAAAGATAGATGCACTCCAATGTTCATAGCAGCATTACTTACAAAGGCAAGATATGGGAGCAACCTAAGTGTCCATCAATAGATGAGTAGAGAATGGATGGATCTGCACAATGGAATACTACTCGGTCATAAAAAGCAATGAAAATTTTGCTATTTGCAGCAACATGGAGGATTTGGAGGGTAACTACTATGTGATACCACTTATATATGGAATCTAAAAAATACAGCAAGTTAGTGAATACAGATAAAAAAGAGCAGACTCATAGGTACAGAAAACAAATTAGTGGTTCGCAGTGAGGAGAGGGAATGGGGAGAGGCCATATAGGAGAAGGGAATTAAAGGTACAAACTATTAGGTATAGTGTAAGCTACAAGGATAGAGAATATAGCCAGTATTTTTACAATAACTATAAACAGAATATAACCTTTAAAAATTGTAAATCACTATGTTGTACACCTGTATCTTATGTAATATTTTATATCAACTATGACTAAGTAAATTTTTTTGAAAAAAATTGGCATATTATCATCAGTGTGCTGGGATGTCAATGTACTGTCATCCGTAAAGGTAGATGGATGAGCCTGTGATTTTTAAAATATCCTCGCCCTGCCATTGGGGAGTAGATGGGAGGAAAGCTCAAGTAGGTGTGGAAGGACTTGGGGTAGAGGGTTTTGCACCAAGAGGTGTGAACTCGAGCAGGGTGTGGAGATATCCAACCCAGACAACAGGAATTATGCTTTGGAGGGTGACTCAACAGGACATTTTCACGGATTGGATGGAGTTGTTGAGGGAGACCGACTTCAAATTTCTGACATGAACAGCTGGGGAAAATGAAAGTGCCTTTGCTGGAAACAGAGAAACCAAGAGAGGAATAAATTATGAGTCAAGAAGGACCCCAAGCGTATGTGGCCCACGGAAAGGCAAACAGAGGCCAGGAATTCCGGGTGTGTCATTACTATCTGGGAGAGTGATGCATTTTCCAGACTCTCATCCTGCTTGTTTGGTCTCCTCTACTCAAGGTCTCAGAATGGTCCCAGGAAGAAATGTATGTTTCTCTCTCTCCATTGACTATGTCTACAGAGAATATTCGGATATTGGCATGCCAAAGGGAAATGATTTTCAACTGATTTCTCTTATTTATCTTTCAGAATCACCCAGGAGTGTTGAATTTTCGAATACAACTGACAAGCAAAGAACTGATCGTGAACCTGGAAAGAAATGAGTAAGTCGGGTTAATTCATGTTTATGGCCTGAGAGGAGAAAGTTTCGACATGGAGACTGGAAAGTACTGTGTAATTGAGGTTGGCGTTTAGAGACACAGAACTGAAAGCGTGGATTTATAATCCAGATTCGGATTTGAGGCTGGAATTAGCTTCAAAAAATGATCCAATGGAAAAATAAAGAATTTTATCACTCTGAAAAAGAACTTTCTAGCTCAGCAGGTTTTTCTCATAGTTCTGATGTTTCCTTTTTCAGAGCCTGATTTTTCAAGGATAGAGTTTAAGCATCCTCTGTTCTGTTCCAATAACTGTTCCATAATTAGTTGACTTTTGGCAATTCCTGGGTTATATAAGGAGAAACAACTTCAAATGGGTTGAAGCTCTTTTTTGTTCCTTGGAAAATACCAAGAGTTTATTTTATCTTTCAGAGCTTGTCTCCAGTGTTATGAAGTATTTATTTTATCTTTTTATTAAAAAATTTGGCCCTTTTTTTTTGCAAAATTACATAAATTTCCAGAAAATGGTATTATATTATTTTTCTGCAGTACATGGACATTATTACATATTTTATGTGTCTTCCCTGGAGAAAACCATGGCTGCTTCAGGGCACAAGTAAAAAAAAAATTCATATTTTATCACCCTTTACAGTCTGTGGCTCTCTCCATGGGCTCCTCAGATCTAAAGGACCCCCTACTATCCTATTTGATTAGTACTAAAGAAGAATCAAGCTCCCCTAATGAGCAATCTATATTTAAAGAGATAAATCAAGTTCCCAAGTCTTGCTTGATCCAAAATGGGAGTTTCTCACTTCCAGAGTGACTGGTTCCCGTTTCTTACCCCTCAGTGAAATGCTGATTTTTCATTGAAATGACAGTATAGGTAAGACAGCTTCATTGAAATGAGTTCTGCCGGAGATATTGCATCACAGAAATCTGACTCAGCATCTCTGTGTAAATGAGTGAGATCACTTCCTTGCATTGGTGCTTTGGTTTGAGGGTCTGTAGCAAATTGGATGAACAGGTTCATGAGTGGCCACTTCTCAATTCAGTATCTGACACTGGCCCATGGCAATTATAAACAAATAGATAAATTTCAAAGCACAGGTGAATATATATTACAAATACATGTGTTTCAAAGGAATATATGTAGAATAGCATAGCCTGCTTCTTGGGATGTGCAGCCTGCCTCTTGGCATTTTGTGAGCAGTATATGATGAGTTTTTAGCTTTTCTTGTGACTTGGTCATCTTAAAAAAGAATTTTAGCCACACATCTTGGATAATCAGAAGGTTGAGTGGAAATGTGAATATTGCTTTTGGTATGTCTCTCAGCAAATTAAATACTGTCATGCTCTTTTTTTTCATATAAGAGTATCATAGGACATTTTAAT
Organism: Redunca redunca; assembly: GCA_006410935.1. Taxonomy (NCBI): domain Eukaryota; kingdom Metazoa; phylum Chordata; class Mammalia; order Artiodactyla; family Bovidae; genus Redunca; species Redunca redunca. Next base: position 580,601 of record SJYQ01000885.1, read on the forward strand.
TTGTGTCCCTACTCTTTGGATGTGGTTTTGAAAATATCACAGTGGACAGAACTAAGTGTTCCTTGAAAGAGCAAAAGAAAATCAGGCTTTTGGTGGTGATGTATACCTTGATGGGGTTTTAGGATTGGCAGCTGGATTTGGGAAGTGTCTTTGTTGCAACTGTTCTTATTAGCCTGGTGGAGGAATGTGGTCAGTGGCAAGAGCGAGACTGAGCCTGCACCTTTGCATAATATTAGGGCTGCAGGTAGAGGAACGGAAATTGACTTAATAAAAACCTCAAGTTAGTTTTCACTCTAAAAGGAGTATGTATCCAATGCAAAAAAAATTTGAAAACTATAGGGGAAAAAAAATCAAGAGCTCCCCCAACCCCCCACCCCCCCACAAAAATACTACTACCAAACACAACCCTTTGGTGAATGTTTGTATAGAATTTTTTTTCTTATGAGTGAATCTCTGCCCCTTTGATATCATAGTCTATGTGTAATCTGATATTCTTCTTCATTTAGCTTTTCAATGGAAGTCCTTTCCCTTATAGAAATGCATTTCTGACAGCCCATCTGGTTCTGAGTCTGTACAGTGACCTGATAGCCTTCTTCATGGTTCCCTTTGAAAATGACTTACCTTCCATGAAGGTGGGTACGATAGTCCATGCTAACAACTACACAGTGGCTAATTTGTATAAAAGAACGTTTTAAAGGTGCCTTACGTTGCTCACTGCCAAATCTGGGCCTATCAGAAGAGAATCTCAGAAAAGCTGTAAACATAAAACCTTCTCTTCTTGATTTATTTCTTTGCCCGACTTCACTGTCAGAGCGCGTCTGGAAGAGCATGTGGAGACAGCTTCTGTGCCCCTGTGACGCCGCATAGGGCCTCCCAGGCGGCGCCAGTGGCAAAGAACCTGCCTGCCCGTGCGGGAGACGTAAGAGATGCCGGTTCAGTCTCTGGGTCAGGAAGATCCCCTGGAGGAGACCATGGCAACCCACTCCAGTAGTCTTGCCTGGAGAATCCTGTGTTCAGAGGAGCCTGGTGGGCTACAGTCCATAGGGTCACACAACTGAAGCAACTTAGCACGTATGACATTGTATAGCTTGATTTTAATTACACTACTTATACTAATTGTGGAAAGTTCATTTTGTTAAGAATAGCATTTTCGAAACTAGAGCGTGGGAATGTGACTATTTTATTAATAATCCACTTCTCTCCAAATATTTCAGTATAACACATTTTTTTTGAAAAAAGTGGCATGCCTGCCTCATAAGAACTTCACTGTTGAAATGAGGAATACCAAAAATATTCTACATTTTTGCAGACAGAATGAAATGCATTTTGCTACTGGCTATTTGTCAGGCCCAGAAGATAGTCAACCATCCAGTGCAAAGCAGAATTTTTAATCTACATGGCCTTTGGCCCGATAGATCCAAATGAAGAATTTATCCAAATGAAGCAGAGATAGATGTGCAAGAAAGCAAAACAGATGTAAATTTTCACAACCAACAGAACATAGAGCCTGACCAATCAGAAGGTAGCCTGGTTGGTACCTTGCTTCAGAGCCCACAGTGGGGAATCACCCCGGGTCTAAGGATGTTCATTGCAGAATGTTCTGCCTAAAAGTATGTCAATAGGAGATTGATTAAGTAAGTCATGACTCAGCTATGAAATAGAGCTATGCAGCAGTACAACTCAAGATGATAATGGAGATTTTCATTAATGTAAAAACCGTTGATAATATAATCAGTGTGAACAGCCTGTTACTTTACATGACATTCAGTTTTTAAGGTTACACTTGTGTCCATGAATGCCAGAAAGATTTGGATATTTACTTTCTCAATATTTGACAAGAAATTATCCTTAAAAATTAGGAAAATTTTTTAATTTGAAGGAAAAAAGCTTCTGTAAAAACTTGGGAATGGTTGTAATGAGGAATGTTGAAGTGTTTCCTATTCAGCAAAAGGAAATAGTAGATGGAATCCCAGGGACGGGGGAGCCTGGTAGGCTGCCGTCTATGGGGGTGCACAGAGTCAGACACGACTGAAGTGACTTAGCAGCTTAGCAGCAGCAGCAAGGCCTCCACCGACTTTCCCAGGGCTAAAAAGCGGTACCCATGGACTGTATCCAGAAATCTATTTTAATTAAAAACCTGCTTAAAAATCAGAACCAAAATAAAGTTCCCTCAGTGCCTCCAATCATAAAAGTCCTCATCTAAAATAAATGCGAAAAGGGAGTCACCTAGGTAACCCCACTCCCAGACTTGGTATAAACCGATTTTTCATGAAGCAGGGCTGATTTGTATTACTTGATTGTTTAGGGGAATCTATTTTATTTGCCTTCTAGCATCTCTAATTTGTGCAAAGATCAGATGCTGTTCATTTCAAAGCTGTTTGTAGAGCCATAATTGAATGTTTAAAGAAACTCAAAGCTTCCCCGGAGAAGCATTTTTCACAGTGTGGCTGTCTGCCCCTAGAATGGCGGGGACCCACTTTGTGAAGTTCCGAAACTCTGCTGGATCCCCACGGACACCCAGGCCATTCCTCAAACAGGTGCTCTGTGGATCTGTATCTTTGATCAAAATGCTTTATTGGGCGGGCGGGCCAGCTCAGACATGCGCGTTTCCAGTTTAGGATAATGGGAACTGATGGCGTAGATCACACCCGCTGCAAACCTCAGACCCACCGAGCTTTCTGTTTTCAAGACCGTCCGCCAGTGAGTGAAGGCAGTCGCCGGGCGAAGTCCACGGCCCCTCGATCTCTACGTGGGGTGTCGCTGAGCTAGAAGAACTTTGGCATTGACTTTTCTTCTGTCTGGAATAGTTCCAGATATCTCTTAAGGGATAGCTCTTATTAATACTCTGAAACAGTTGCAGAAAGGAGCACTTTCAATTTGTCAAGCCTGGGCATGAATATCTGAGGAGGCATTTATCGGAGAGTATCTCAGAATATCACGATGTAGGGTAGAAAAAGGCAGATAGCGGCCTGGTAGGACTGAGAGGATTAGCGCTTGGCTGAATGACCACCAGAGGATATCAAGCCGTTGTTCAGGTTGGACCAAATTGTGTTGGACAGCTGGACCGAGGTGGCTGTCAGCGGCCTTTGGGCTGCGTACACGGCCTCATCCTGGCCTAACAATTGTCAGCCCAGCGCTATGAAGACACGAGAGGTGTGCTGGGCATGTATCTTGGCAAAGCAAAGCTGGGTCACTGCGCTCTGCATGGGGAAATCTAGATTATGGAGATTTCAGCAGTTTGGATAAATGGGCCAAAATTAACAAGATGAGACTTTTTTTTTAGTTTTTTTATTGAAGGATAACTGCTTTACAGAATTTTGTTATTTCCTGTCAAACCTCAACATAAATCAGCCACAGGTATACCAATGTCCCCTCCCTTTTGAACCTCCCTCCCATCATGGGGATAAATGTAAAGTCCTTTTCTTGGGTTAACAAAAAGAAATAAATAAACACAGTAAGTTCAGAAAGAAATTGACTAGGTGTTCTTGCGAATGAGACCTTCAGATTCAGTGTGAGCCCCTGAGGTGATGGGGCTGCTGAAAGGTGCTGCCCTGGGGTACACAGGTCACCCAGGTGGGAGGTGGGTCCTGGACTGGGTGGGGCACCATTCTGTTGTGTGGGACCCTGGTCGGGTCACAGGCAGAACCCTGACCCCTGAGCAATTTCAGGCTGAGCGTCTGAGAGCTGCTTGCCACTGGTCTCATCTCCATGCGTGGACATTCATTACCTGTCCCATCAGCCAGAGATGTCTTCAAGGTCGGGGGCAGGGTCTTTACTTCCTCCTCCATCCCCTTCCACGTGGCTTGGCCTGTTGTGGGCACTCTCTGAGCATATATCGAAAAGCAAATGACAGGACGTGGACAGCCTGGACCAGGCCAGGGATGAGTCAGCAGGGCAATGAGTTCTGTCCTGGGTGGTGCAAGAAACTGCCTTCTCAAGGAGAAAGTTCTGGAAAGGATGCTGGGTTGGAGTCAGGTAGCCAGGTTCTGAAACCCAGTTTTGCTTCCAACAACAATCTATTAACACATATACCCTCTCCATCTCCTCGTCCGCATAATGGAATAAACGTCTGTGTACAGCCAGCACCGAGAGGCTAGAGCTCGAGTTCTTTTGATGATCAGATTCGAGTGGTTCAGTGACATAGTCTTGTGGATCCAGTGAGATTACTTATTTCACCCAGTTATGCCCGTGGCTTCACCAGCACTGTGTCCTGTTTGAAGTGTCCCGAGTTAATGGAGATCCTTTTATGCCTCATCTTCCTTCACCCACGAGTCTTGAGGCCGTCCGAGCATCTCAGTTCCGACAGGAGCTGGAAGGGGTCTGTGTGCTGCTCCCTCGGCTCCTGTTGCTGTCGTGGCCTTCATTTCACAATCTCGACGTCCTCAGCAATTAGAATTTTCCCATCTTTGCCTGCATGCAGAGTGCTATCTCTTTCCATTTCTGCTCTGGCGGAAGAAGCCTCACCTGCCTGTCAGAACCTTTAGGCTTAATTTGCCTGGTGTTCTAAGTACTGACTAAACTCATGAGGGCAAAGCTGTGTTACAGAAACTTCCCTGTCTCATCTACTGTTTTTATCTCTCCCCTTCCCTCGCACCATTCATAAATCTTTATCAGGGTCTTTATTAATTCAAATGATTCCTAATGGTAATCAAAAAGAAATCAATGGAAACCCTTTATTTTTTTAGCCATTTTTTTCACATTTATTTTATTTTTTTTCTAATTTAGTTTATTGAAATAGAGTTGATCTACAGTGTGGTGTTAACTTCTGCTGAATAGCAAAGTGATTCAGTTGTACAGGTATATACACTCTTTTCCATATTCTTTTCCATTATGGCTTATCACAGGGTATTGAACATAGTTCTCTGTGCTGTATAGTCAGATCTTGCTGTTTATCCATTCTCTATGTAATAGTTTGCATCTGCTAATCACAAACTCCCAATCTGTCCCTCCCCAGTGCCCCCACTTGGCAACCACGAGTTTGATCTCTTTGTCTGTAAGTCTGTTTCACAGATAAGTTCATTTGTGCCGTATTTTAGATTCCACATATAAGGGATGTCACATGGTATTTATCTTTCTGTTTCTGACTTACTTCACTTAGTATCATCATCTCGAGTTGCACCCATGTTGCAGCAAACGGCATTAGTTCTTTCTTGCTACAGCTGAGTAATAGTCCGCTGGACACATGCGCTGCATTTCCTTGATCCACTTATCTGCCGATGGACGTTTAGGTGGTTTCCATATCTTGGCTATTGTAAATAGTGCTGCATGTATCTCTTTGAATTATAGTTTTGTCCGGATATATGCTCAGGAGTGAGGTTGCAGGATCATACGGCAGCTCTATTTTTGGCACATTTGTTTCATACCAGACGCTATTGTTGGCCCCGGCAATAGAGTTGTCAACAAGGTCAAGTCCTTGTCCTCCTGGAGGTCAGTCAAGGAGCCCAGTGCTAAACAGGTCACCACAAGGCAATACCGAATGGCATCGGTGCTGAGAGCTACACAGATGAGCAGGAGGCCCATTCTGGCCTAGGGAAGGAAGCCAGGTAAAGAAGCAACATTTAAGCTGTGCGTGAAGAGAGGTGAGCCAGGTCTAGGAGAGCAGACCACAGAGGGTTCTGAAGATATGGATGAGCATACTGGACGTCCCAGGGGCAGGGAAAGGAATACTGAAGGGTTTCAGAAATGAAGATCAGTGTGTTAGCAGGAGGGAGATGCAGAGAGAGGAGTGGAGACCAGTCCAGGTGGGGCCTTGGGCTCTGAGGTAAGACCTTGTATTTTCTCCTAAGGACCACAGTGCCTCATGGAAGCAAAGCCTGTAAGCAGAACAGTGACTTTCATGGAACAGAGTAAATCAGAACTGTTCTGGAGGGAGAATGGACAGAAACTGATGGGCTGTCAAATGAGCGCTTAATGAAAGGGAAGATGTCAGCGATAATTCTTAAATATGGTTTGCCAGAAGAACAGTGATGATCTTTGATTGGAACAGAGAACCCTAGGAAAGGACCAAGAGCTTGCCCTTTGAGCTGGGGTCAGGGACACAAGGATATGGATCGTGGTAGGCATGGTCTTCTGAGTCTTGGAGGAGGGTAGACACTTGGGCCTCACAGAATCCAGTCTGGAGGTGACCTGAGAGGGTGCTCATATGGAGTTGGACCTGCATTTCTTTGGGATCCGTGAGTGTTTGCAGCAGTGGTTGGGGGCTGTGAGCTGGAGAGCGCCAGCCTGCAGTGGAACATCATGAGACATCGGCCATGGCCCTGAGTATATCTCGATACCTGCCCAGCCCAAGGCCGTGACAGTACTTCATGTAACACCCAGATGGGAGCCAAGCGGGGAAGCCTGTGGCCTCCAGGCTTACTCCCAAGCCCAGTTCCATACAGCGGGTGGGCCCTCCCCCTGGAGCCCACACACAGGCTCTTGCCCTCCTTCAAGTCTGGGGCATTTTGGGGACCACCAACATCAGGACCACCTGGGGAGCTCATTCCAAGGGCAGATGCTTGGCCTTACTTCTCTGGAACTACAAGCCCCAGTGATCAGGCTTGGGGATCAGTATTTCTAATGTATTCTGCAAGGAGTTATATTCATACTTGAATTGACTAGCCATTGGCCATATGAAGCTATTTAAGTCAATCTTAGACGATTAAAGCTGTATTTCCTCGGTCACATGAGCCACAGTTCAAGTGCTCTGTAGTCACCTGTGGCTGTAGGAACATTTCCAGCCTGGTGGGAGGGTCTGTTGGACATTGCCGGGATTGGCAGGAAACACCGGCTGGCCAACTCCTTCTAGTTTGGGGTTTCTGTCTTGGCTGATGCATGGCCCCTAGGAATGTTCTTTCCTGCAGGGAGTCACACACCCCTTCAGCAGCTTCATCCCTCAGTTTAGGGAATTGGGCCACACCAGAGGAGTCACCTCTACATTTTGATGAAGGGGGAAAAGAAAGAGAGAAAATTCTCTTAAGTGTGACTGTAGACTTGTGGAATTGACGCCAGCCATGTCTAGTCAAGGCTGTGGTTTTTCCTCTGGTCATGTATGGATGTGAGAGTTGAACTGTGAAGAAGGCTGAGTGCTGAAGAACTGATGCGTTTGAACTGTGGTGTTGGAGAAGACTCTTGAGAGTCCCTTGGACTGCAAGGAGATCCAACCAGTCCATTCTGAAGGAGATCAGCCCTGGCATTTCTTTGGAGGGAATAATGCTAAAGCTGAAGCTCCAGTACTTTGGCCACCTCATGCAAAGAGTTAACTCATTGGAAAAGACTCTGATGCTGGGAGGGATTGGGGGCAGGAGGAGAAGGGGAAGACCGAGGATGAGATGGCTGGATGGCATCACTGACTCGATGGATGTGAGTCTGAGTAAACTCCGGGAGTTGGTGATGGACAGGGAGGTCTGGCATGCTGCAATTCATGGGGTCGCAAAGAGTCGGACACGACTGAGCGACTGAACTGAACTGAACTGAACTGACGCTCCACTATGGGGCTTCCCAGATGGCACTTGTGGCAAAGAACTTGCCTGCCAATGCAGGAGACTCAGGTTCGATCCCTGGGTCGGGGCGGTCCCCTGAAAAAGGACATGGCAACCCACTCCAGTGTTCTTGCCTGGAGAATCCTATGGAAGAGGAGCCTGTCAGGCTACATTCCATAGGGTCGTAAAGAGTCGGACATGACTGAAGCGACTTAGCACGCATGAGCACAGCTATCAGCGGTCTTCTAACTAGACCAGACTGCTTCCAATTTCAGATAAAATCTTTCAGCGTTAACATTTAATTTCTTTCTAATTGGGCTAAATTTTGTTCCCTGAATAAGAACTAAATTCCTTTGAGCTTCCCTCCTCATGTCAGCCTTTCAAGTTTTGCAGACGTTGGAAAAGGTCAGAACACCATTTTTAGAGATTTTGCTTCTCCAACCTGACTTGACTTTAAAGTGCCCAACCCTGTTAAGATCAACCTTTTCAAAATGGTGCCCCTCAGGGTGCCAGTTTGAGCGTGTGGCAGCCTTGAGCGCCGTCTGTGAAGTCAGAAGGGCTTGAAAAGGGCATTTGCTGTGGAAGTGGGTCCCCACGTTTAATGACGTCACCTGCAGTCTTTCCCTTCTTGTGCTGGAGGTTTATGATTTTCTGATGAAAAATCGGCTTGGCATTCCTCTCCAGAACTGTATCCAAAGTGGATAACGATGGCCATGCTAGCCATTTCCAGATGGTCTCTGGTGGCCGAGAGGAGAGCTGATGCTGGCTTTGTGGCTGTGTTTTCACTGTCTCCTCCCCCGCTGCGTGGCCAGGGGTGGTTCTGTACAGGTGCTCTGCAGGCTGGTACATCTGTGCCAAGCATCTTGTCCTTTTCTCGTTGCCATGACCACAGCAGAAAGGCCACGATGGTTCTCTTTGTGTGACATAAGGGACTCTTCATTGATCAGACGAGACAGAAATAAAATTCACTCTCCAGAGAGCTTGAAACACTTTTCAGCCATTAGATAATTTCAGGCAGGATATACACACAGTTCCCATGTTGCATTTGGTTGCTACATCTAAATCTTTTTTTTTTTTTTAATACATAGGTTCCCGGTTCTGTTTTTTAATTCTTGCAGTTGAAACCTTGTAATCCTTGTGAGTGAACCCAGGTCGAATTTTCCACGTTTCTGATTTTGCTGGTTTCATCCCCATATCATCATCTTGCCATTCCTCTGTTCCCTGTGTTTTCTGTCAACCCGAAGTTAGAGCTACAGCCTTGAGCAGATTCAGGGTCTGATTTTTCAGCCGGACTGCATCGTGGGGGTGCTGTGTCCCTTTCTTGCTTCACGTCAGGAGTTCCACGAGCTCTGCTTGTCTCTTGATTGCAATGTTGGATAGAGCACTGGCTTCAGGGATTATTCCAACGCTTCCATTATAAAGGTTCACAAACTTTAAATGCCAGAATCAGTGAGCATTAATGATAAATGCCTAGGTTTCTTTTTTCAGTCTAGCTAAGGGGTGGTGTTCTAATTGTGTTCTTCCTTTCTTTGTTAGCTGGAATCCTTCTAGAGAAGAACTTTCCTCCACCAACTATTGGTTTACCCGAGGTCCAAGGTAAAAAGGGCTTCCCAGGTGGTGCTAGTGGTAAAGAACCTGCCTGCCAATTCAGGAGACATAAAAGATACAGGTTTGATCCCTGGGTTGGGAAAATCCCTTGGAGGAGGGCATGGCAACCCACTCCCGTACTCTTGCCTGGAGAATCTCATGAACAGAGAAGCCTGGTGGGCTACAGTCCATGGGGTCACAAAGAGTTTCAGACACGACAGAAGCAACCTAGTATGCACGTTTGCATGCACCAAGATAAAAAGCAGGATACACTGTTTGAGGAACACTGCTGATCACTGATCTGCTTTGCTGGTTGGTAGCCACTGTGCTCCCCAAAGTTAGCACCTTACTCTTGGAGGTTCACTCCATGGCCCCTTGTGAGCACCCACATTCGTGACAGACTCCATGGGGTGCAGAAGGGTCCCAAGGCCTGTCCCCGAGCAGCTGCTGGAGTGCAGGACATAAGCCTGAATCTGAAACCACTCTATCGAGACCATGATTCTGTTCTCCTTTTAAACTCAGATTCATCCCAGGGTTCTGTGCGGAAGCAGATGCCCGGGAGTTAGAGTAGGAAAGCAGGAACTGGTCCTAGCATGGCTGGCACGAAAACCAGAAGTCTGCATTGGAGTCCAGACATCGCCTGTCTCTTTAAGGGCTGTTTCCATGCCAACCACAATGGCAAGTTAAAGCAACAGTTTCATTGGCCAAACAGATTTAGTCCCAGTGAAGGAAAATAGAATGGGAAATAGAAACAATTGAAAAATAGAAATGGGAAAGACTAGAGATCTCTTCAACAAAATTAGACATACCAAGAGAACATTTCTTGCAAAGATGGGCACAATAAAGGACAAAAATGGTATGGACCAAACAGAAGCAGAAGATATTAAGAGGTGGCAAGAATACACAAAATAACTGTACATAAGAGATCTTCATGACACACACAACCACGATGGTGTGATCACTCACCTAGAGCCAGACATCCTGAAATTCGAAGTGAAGTAGGCCTTAGGATGCGTCACTACGAACAAAGCTAGTAGAGGTGATGGAGTTTCAGTTGAACTATTTCAAATCCTAAAAGATGAAGCTGTAAAGGTGCTGCACTCAATATGTCAGCAAATTTGGAAAACTTAGCAGTGGCCACAGGACTGGGAAAGGTCAGTTTTCATTCCAATCCCAAAGAAAGGCAATGCCAAAGAATGTTCGAACTACTGCACCATTGCACTCATCTTACAAACTAGCAAAGTAATGCTCAAAGTTCTCTAAGCCAGGCTTCAGTAGTATGTGAACTGTGAACTTCCAGATGTTTAAGCTGGATTTAGAAAGGGCAGAGGAACCAGAGATCAAATTGCCAACATCTGTTGGATCATCAAGAAAGTAAGAGAGTTCCAGAAAAACATCTACTTCTGCTTTATTGACTATGCCAAAGCCTTTGACTGTGTGGATCACAACAAACTGTGGAAAATCCTGAAAGAGATGGGAATACCAGACCACCTGACCTGTTTCCTGAGCAATCTATATGCAGGTCAAGAAGCAATAGTTAGAACTGGACATGGAACAACACACTGGTTCCAAATAGGGAAAGGAGTACGTCAAGGCTGTATGTTGTCACCCTGCTTATTTAACTTCTATGCAGCATACATCATGGGAAATGCCAGGCTGGATGAAGCAGAAGCTGGAATCAAGATTTCTGGGAGAAATATCAATAACCTCAGATGCTCAGATGACACCACCCTTATGGAAAAAAGCAAGGAGGAACTAAAGAGCATCTTGTTGATAGTGAAAGAGAAGAGTGAAAAAGTTGGCTTAAAGCTCAACATTCAGAAAACTAAGATCATGATATCCAGTTGCATCACTTCATGGTGAACAGATGGGGAAACAATGGAAACAGTGAGAGACTTTGTCTTTTTAGGCTCCAAAATCACTGCAGATGGTGACCGCAGCCTTGAAATTAAAAGATGCTCCTTGGAAGAAAAGCTATGACCAACTTAGCATGTTAAAAAGCAGAGACATTACTTTGCCTACAAATGTCTGTCTAGTCAAAGTTATGGTTTTTCCAGTAGTCATGTATGGATGTGAGTGTTGGACTGTAAAGAAAGATGAACACCAAAGAACTGATGCTTTTGAACTGTGGTGTTGGAAAAGACTCTTGAGAGTCCCTTGGACTGCAAGGAGATCCAACCAGTCAATCCTAAAGGAAATCAGTCCTGAATATTCATTAGAAGGACTGATGCTGAAGCTGAAACTCAGTACTTTGGCCACCTGATGTGAAGAGCTGACTCACTGGAAAAGAACGTGATGCTGGGCAAGATTGAAGACAGGAGGAGAAGGGGACGACAGAAGATGAGATGGTTGGATGGCATCACCAATTCAAAGGACATGAATTTTTGCAAGCTCGGGTAGGTGGTGATGGACAGGGAAGCCTGGCGTGCTCCAGTCCATGGGATCGCAAAAAGCTGGACCTGACTGAACGACTGAACTGCCTGACTGAAGGAAAATAGCAGCAAATTCCTCAAAAACCCAAGGTCTGAAAAGACACAGAGGCGAGCCACTCTTGTACAGGTGTGCCAGAGAAGAGTAGAAAGAGGCCCTTCATCTAAAGATGTCATGAAACAGCCACTTCTCTCCTCCCAGTGGGCTGGCGGATTTCACTGTGGGCTAAAGTGGATTTAGCATAAGTGGAGAACAAGAGTTTCTTTATTTTTTTATGCCTTTCTTCCTTATGAAAAACATGTGGCAGATAGAAGATGATATAAAGCCAGCTTACGCAGCAGGGAGATTATTTGGGGAGATGATTTATTTAAGCAGAGAGTTATTTTCACAGGCCTTCTAAGGCCTCCTCTTCAGGCTCCCCTGGCCTCGAGGATTTTGTTGGTCAGTTTCTTGGTTTTGTTTGAAAAATCTGACAGGCTCCGGTGGAGAATCCCTCTGTGCTCTGTTGGCTGCCAAGCAGCACCCATGTGACAAATCTCAGTGCCACAAAGTTTCCCCTGGGAGCTCTGGGATATGGTTTTTATTTGCAGTTTTCACAAAGTAAAGAACTACTCACATTTTTAGTAAAGTCCTGATCCTATTGTACCATTAATGTTGACAAAATATATAGAATGTTAGGAGGCTGGTTAAATGGAAAAATGAATAATGATGTTAAAAGTATTACAAGGACTATTCCTACCATTTAATACATATATTTAAATTATGAGTCCAATAAATTATTTTACCAAATAAAGTGATGCTTATGACTTGATTGCATTACTCCTTATATTCTTCTATATAATACTGAAAATTAAACACTTTTTTGAGGCTAAACCTACCCACTTTTTTGTCCACAAAGAGCTGTTGCATGGCTTTCTTTTGATCATGTTTGTCTTCTCCTTCCTTTCTGACCACCTTGGTTAGAAATCCTGATTGCTTTGCAGAGGGCTCTGTCATGGGAAATAAAAGCGAAAGTGAAAGTTGCTCAGTCTCGTCCAACTGTTTGCAGCCTCATGGACTATACAGTCCATAGAATTCTCCAGGCCAGGATACTGGAGTGGTAGCTGTTCCCTTCTCCAGGGGATCTTCCCAACCCAGGGGTCAAAACAGAGTCTTCTGCACTGCAGGCGGATTCTTTACCGGCTGAGCTACCAGGGAAACTTGCCACAGAACAAGAACTGGCTAAACATTTTCATGAATTAACATCTTTGTTCTTTAATCATTGGCATGGGATTCCTGTTAGTGGAATTAGTGAAAGCAAGCATGGATATTATATAAAGGGTGAGATTTTTCAGAATGTAATTGTAATTAAATTTCTATACTGACACAGCACACATATGTATACTTATACATAATAAACATTATATAATATGTTACATAAATATCAGTTGTTATAAAATGCAGTGGTTCACTTTGTTAGGATGAACCAGTAACAGTGTGCTATGTTTAGAAAAATCTCTTTATTCAGGCTATATTTTCAGTGACTTAAAAAAAAAAAATCTACAACAGTGTAAACATGACTTGTGACCTGAAAGCAGTCTGTGTATTTTGATCTGGAAATAGAAGTTAGGGCTCCTTGGAAGGTAAGATTTGAATGTCATTTCCTGCCAACATGTTGAGTATTAAATTTTTATTAATCCTTTTTTATTAATGGAGAGAAAGACTTTTGATCAGAAGTAGATTCTGCTGTTTTTATTTTTTACATTTTAAAGTACTTGAAGCTGTCCATAGCACATACACACTTTTTATTCATTTTTGTTTGTTAATTTGTTCACCCATTCAATGAACAATGTTTCAGACACTGTGTTAGGGGGGCTGAGATACAAAGATGAAGCACAGAATTCCTGTCCTTCTCAATCTTTGATGCACCTGCATTTAATAGACCAGCAGAAGATAGGCTGATCTGAATTGACTTAAAACAAATATTCCCTACGGGTATTGATAAATTAGGATTTCTGATTAATGTAATAGGGAAATTAGATAGATAATATACTGCTCTTCCTCTTCTAATCCTTGTCCTGCCTTCTTCTCCAAAGAATTACATAACATTTGCCTTTTCTGCATATACTCTTAGTTGCTTTAAAGTTACCAATATGTGTTCTGTGTGTGTATGTGTGTATATAAAGTATGCACATATCTACATAAATATATAAATGTTGTGACATACAGCACAGTTGTGTGTTTTCTGGTGTGATGTGTGGATGCTCTGTTTTTGTCATGGTGCCTTTGGTGTGTCATGACAAGGCAGGTATCATCACAGCACCACCAAAGCAAACCCATCTGCCTTAGGACTGCTGATCTCTGGGTCTGAGTGACAGTTCTCTCTGGTGTATTGTGTCCTGTGCTTATTAGTCACTCAGTCGTGTCTGGCTCTGAAACCCCATGGACTGTAGCCCGCCAGGCTCCTCTGTCTATGGGATTCTTCAGGTAAGAATACTGAAGTGGGTTGCCATGCCCTCCTCCAGGAAATCTTCCCAACCCAGGGATCGAACCCAGGTCTTTCACATTGCAGGCAGATTCTTTACCTTCTGAGCCACCAGGGAAGCCCAAGAATACTGCAGGGGGTAACCTATCCCTATCCTCGAGCAAGTTTTGCAAGTTGGTGATGGAGAGGGAAGCCTGGCGTGCTGCAGTCCATGGGGTTGCAGAGAGTCAGACACGACTGAGCGACTGAACTGAACTGATCCCTTCTCCAGGGGATCTTCCGAACCAGGAATCAAACTGGGGTCTCTTGCATTGCAGGCAGATTCTTTACCAGCTAAGCTATCAGGGAAGTCCTTCTCTCTGGTACTGTGGCCATAATCCCCCATTGTCTGTCTGTTTTTTATGGTGCCTCCTTCACAGCCTGACCAGCTATCAGGACAATTAACTGGCCTTAAGAGAAGAGTAGACTTGTGAGTATAAACCTGTACATGTTCAGAATGAGGGATCTCCTTGCTTTTAAACATTTTTTTTCATCCAGTTTTTATTTTTACCCTTTTCCCCAGTAGTCCAATTTTTCTAAATGAGAACCAGATGAAAATCACCGATTAGTTCCTCCAATCTCCTGTCCTCACATGAAGTTTTCTTGGTTCCCATATAGAATTTTTAAGTGTTTGGGGGCTGTCCCAGCAGCTCTCCCTTTGGACCCTGCTGTAAACACTGACCATTTTTGATTTATGAGACTCCCAGGCAGGAATGGAGATCAACTTTTCAAACCCAATTTACATCTAGGTTTGCCTGTGAGCACAGATAATTCAGCAGGCAGCTTGAAAAGCTGGCTCCTGGTCATCTATTCTACTTTCCCAGGACAGACCTGGACAGCAGAGCATGGAAGTCTCAGTAGTTAAGCCACATGGATGGCAGAAGTGTTGATGCCTTTATCGGGGGTGCCCCTGGTCTCCTGGAATGGCAGCTAACCTCAAAGCCTGGACTGTGACTCCAGGGAGGTCGTCTTGATTTGGCACATCCAAAAATTATTCCTGACATAGCTCATGAGGTCTGAGTCACAGTGATCCAACTCCTATGTGACAGACATCTAAATTGGAATTCATTCTCAGAAGCCCTGGGAAAGTCATGTCTATGATCAAGACAGAAGAAGGGGCCATCCAGAGGAGCATGGTGGGAAGTCGGGAGCAGGCGGTCAGGCTGACTAAGCCACAGCCCTCAAGGGATAGGTGGGACTCAAAGGTTCCACACTACATGCTCTTTGTGAGACATTGGTCAAACAGATAACTTCTCTGAACCTTAATTTCCTCATCTATAAAGTGGGGATAATACCTGCTAGATTTGGGGTGGATTAAATTGTGTAATTCTGATGGGGCATTTTGCCCAGTGCCTGGTATAAAACATGCTCAATAAGTTGGCTTTTTAAATTTTTTTAACTAAAAAATTTTTACAAATGTATACAGTTTTGAACGGTTGCTTCATTTACAGTTATTACAGAACATTATCTATATTCCCTATGTTGTCCAGTGTATCCTTGAGCCGGTCTCGTCCCGAATAGTTTATACCTCCTTCTCTCCCACCCCTTTAGGGCCCCGCCATTGTTAACCACTAGCTCTCTATATCTGTGAGTCAGTTTCCTTTTCATTTTGTTCACTACTTTGTCGTATTTTTTAGATTCTGCATATAAGTGACATCATACAGTATATGTCATTCTCTGTCAGAGTTATGTCACTGAGCATAACGTCCTTCAAGGCCATCCATGCTCCTGCAAATGGCAAATTTCATTCCTTTTTATGACGGAGTAATATTCCATTGTCTGTATGTAATGTGTTTGCTTTTTCCATTCATCTGTCGATACACACTTAGGTGGTTTCTGTGTCTTGGCAATTGTAAATAGTGCTGTTGTGAGCAGTGGGGGTGAATGTATCTTTTCAGATTATTAAATCAGGGCAGAACGAGGCCCAGTAAGCTATCCCTGCCCCACAGCAGGCCCCTGTTCTGGGGAACAGAACCTTGGCAGCCTCCACGTTGAGCGTCTTTCTCGCCACGATGGTGTTGTTCTTATCACTGTTTTTCCATCTCTGAGTCGTGTCTGACCCTTTGCAACCCCATGGACTACAGCGTGCCAGGCTCCTCTGTCCTTTGCTATCTCCTGGAGTTTCCCCAAACTCATGTCCATTGAGCTGGTGATGCCATCCAACCATCTCATCCTCCGTTGTCCCCTTTCCTTTTGCCTTCAATCTTGTCCAGCATCAGGGGCTTTTCCAGTGAGTTGTCTCTTCATATCAAGTGGCCAAACTATTGGAGCTCTCGCTTCAGTATCGTCTTTTCAATGAATATTCATGGTTGATCTCCTTCAGGACTGGTTGGATCTCCTTGCAGTCCAAGGGACTCTCAAGAGTCTCCTCCAATGCCACAGTTCAAAAGCATCAGTTCTTCAGCATTCAGCCCTCTTTAGGGTCCAACTCTCACATCTGCACATGACTACTGGAAAAACTATGGCGTTGATTAGACAGACCTTTGTCAGCAAAGTAATGTGTCTGGTTTTTAATATGCTGTCTAGGTTTGTCATAGCTTTCCTTCCAAGGAGAAAGTGTCTTTCAATTTGTATTTTAATTTGACTTACATACATCATTATCATGATAAGTCATGAACATCTATCATCTCATTTAGATATAGCATTAAAGAAACAAAAAAATTTTTCCTTGTGATGAAAACTCAAGTTTTACTCTCTCAACATCTTTCATTTATAAATTCATCATCTTTCTCATGTAGTATAATCACATCCTTGGTACTTGTTTCTTTTATAACAAGTTTGTACCTTTTGACCACCTTCATCTACCCCCACCCCCTACACTTTGTCTCTAGTAACAACAACTCTGCTTTCTTTTCCTTTGAATCTGCTTGTCTTTGAAGTACAATGGACAGAATCCCTCCTTCTGTTTTCATTGATTTGCCAGTTTAACCTGAAGAATAAATGTTTCTTTATCTCTAAGTTCACTGCTGCCTACGACCACTAATGTGGCCAACTCTGTTTGCTTCAGTTTAGTTTAAAAAGATTTTTTTTTCGGTGTTAAGTGTCTGGCCCATCAAACCAAACTATGAAGGTTTTGAAACTTCTTCTGGAAGAGTCAACCAGTGGAGGTTGGAGAAGGGGTGCTGCCTCCCAGCCCGTGTGTAGACAGTGATGCAGGATCATTCGAGGCCAGCGTGACGGAGAACCAGAGAAATGGGGATGTCAGGCTCACCCGAGTATCGTATTAACATTGCATTTTCCTGCATAAAACATTTACTTTCTCAGATCAGATCGCAGGCGTGAGAACTTTTATGTGAACCAACCAACAAACAAAAATGAGTGACTTTACTGTTTTTGTTATTATGGAAAACATGTGATGTTGCTTTTTTAGTAAACAAACTGCAAAAATCTTGACAAGAGGATTTTTGGAGTCCCAAGGGCTACAGCTCATTTTGTGAACTTACAGTTCAGCTTTACTGAGTCTAAAATGTCCTGTTAGACCTTCTGGGTTTGTTTTTTGTGTTTTTTTTTTTAAGTATTTTTCTTCTGTGTCAAATTTGCTTGGATATCCAAGAAGCTTATTTATTTTACTAGACAAATTGGAAGCACTCAGCCAGGA
Organism: Redunca redunca; assembly: GCA_006410935.1. NCBI lineage: Eukaryota > Metazoa > Chordata > Mammalia > Artiodactyla > Bovidae > Redunca > Redunca redunca. The sequence continues at coordinate 598,179 of SJYQ01000885.1, forward strand.
AGCTGATCATCTTGATGAAACCCGGGCTGTGCTGTGTGAGTTTAGGAACTGACCTTGCTAAGCCTCAGTTTGATGTCTATAAAATGGGGATCACCAAGTTTATCCTTTTGTTTAAAGAATTAAAGCAACAGTCTGTGTGAGGGCTTAGCACAGATCCTGAGAGGTAATTAGTATCCCTTCAGTGTCAGTCGGTGCTGCTGCTATTAATTCCACCAGGACTTTTTACCTCCCCCTCCATAGCAAACACTGGGGTGTAGTGGGGAACGCAGGAAAAGAAGCCTTGTGCCCTGAAAGCTCACAGGCTCGTGAGGCAGGGAGATGTTGAATGGGTAAGTCCACTAATAATGGGCTGAGCCATTATTTCTTCTGTATACACGAGAGGAGGAAAGATGTCTTGGTCTTGACAGGCCAGGCAAGGCCCACAGGCTGGAGGCACCATCAACTGTGGGAGTGGCCAGGTGAGTTTCTGGCTGAGCCGAAGGAGGCACCCAGGCCCCGCCGAGGCAGAGCTTGTGGCTGGAGACGCTGGCTGAAGGCCAGATGGTGGAGGCTTGGAGAATGACCTGGCAGCCCACCAAGGACTGATGAAGCACAGACCCCGACCAAGCTCCTTGACAGGACTGTGTCCTGTGTGCTGAGGGAAACCACTGAAAGGCATAAGCACAGTAGCAACAGAATGCAGTTTGTCCTTTGAAGATGGTACGCTGACTGCTAGGCTGAGAATGAAATGGAGAATGTCCTGTGTGGGCGTCAGAGGCCCAGGGTTATATGACATAAGCATTGATGGGATTCGTCAAGCCTGGGGCTGTGGAGCTTGAATGAAGTGGAGGAGTTTAAGAAATACCTAGGGGAAAGCGACTGGCTCCCCAGCTATTTAAATGCAGGCGAAGATGCTACATCTACAAAATCCTCGGATGGCTCAGAAAGACCTTGAGGATGACAAAAATTTGAAGTAAAAGTGTTGTGTGAGATGTGAGGATGGAAAAGTGCTAATAGTTAACATATGCAATACATTTTAAATATGTAGCTGAACTAACAAATTAAGTATTGTAAGTAGACAGTGGACTGTTCCCATGGTGTGTGGATACGTGTTGTTTTGTCAGTAAATCGTGTCCAACTGTTTGCGACCTCATGGACTGCAGCACACCAGGCTTTCCTGTCTTTCACCACCTCAAACTCATGTCCATTGAGTCAGTGATACCATCCAAGCATCTCATCCTCTGCCGCCCCCTTCTCCTCCTGCCCGCAATCTTTTCTAGCATTAGGGTCTTTTCCAATGAGTTGGCTCTTTGCATCAGGTATTCAATGTATTGGAGTTTCAGCTTCAGCATCAGTCCTTCTAATGAATATTCAGGGTTGATTTCCTTTAGAATTAACTGGTTTGATCTTCTTGCTGTCCAAGGGACTCTCAAGAGTCTTTTCCACCACCACAATTTGAAAGCAAATTTCACTGCTCAGCCTTCTCTATGGTCCAAGTCTCACATCCTTACATGGCTACTGAAAAAGCCATAGCTTTGACTAGACAGAGTTCTGTCGGCAAAGTGATGTCTCTGCTTTTTAATATGTTGTCTAGATTTGCCGCAGCTTTCCTTCCAAGGAGCAAGCATCTTTTAATTTCATGGTTGCAGTCACCGTCTGCTGTCATTTTGGAGCCCAGTGTGTGGAGATATATATATATATATATATATATATATGATGTATATAAATACAGATATGCACTCTAGGATGGTCAAAGATCCTTTTGATGTCTTTTCATTGTGAAAACTGAGAAATCATCTTCTCTGTGGGACCGCCCTTAACCTTTCCAGATATGGCAAGCGTTGGGCTTCCTACCTGTCCCCAAGCTCTTTGCTCCTAAGGGCACCTCCCTTTGTCTAGAAATCTATGACCTCTGGTTAAAAAGTCACCTGCTTAAAAATGCTGGTCATCATTTGCTCAGTTGAGTCTTGGAAGGGGCTGATTTTTTAAAACTATAATCTATGCATTTATATATTTTTATCTTGATCTTTATTCTTACCTCTATAAAATGAGGACAGTTATATTTCCCTGCCATCTCCACAGCTGATAGATGAAAGTTATTTTACGAAGCAGTTGTAGTATTTTATATGCAATATAATTCTTACATGATTGCTGTGACAGGTCATATTTCCCCATTTTTCTTTTATTATTGTGTATAGAGTTTTATTTAAAGAGTCAATAAAATGTGTGTTTTTTTAAAATACAGCATAGAAGTACATTACCACTCCTGTGAAGCTGAGAAAGTTGGGGAAAATAATAGATCCTGTGTGCATGGAGAAGCTCTTCTTTGTTCTGAGTTTTATCTGGATCAGAAGGAGTTAGTTTCTTAGAGCAGCTTCTGCTTCCCCTAAGCAGCGAACAAACCATCTCGGTCCAATTAGAGCATTTGATCCCGGAGCTGCACTCGATGAGGATGCTCCAAGGTTACTTATTCGAGCATTTTGTGTGTGTGTGTGAGAGAGAGAAGACTGGGGTGAGTGTAGCTGACATCTTGGCCTTAGGGCGTCATCGTCTTCCGTCATTCCTGCTGGTCTGTCCTTGGAGTGCGGCTGTTGTGCATCAGTGCGTTTTGCGGACACATCAGGTTTAGATGGCTGCTGTCCCGGAAAGGCAGTCCCATCTGGCAGCACATACACAGATCCATGCGTGTGGAACTGGGGGAGAAGGCTTCAGGCAGAAGCAGGTCGGGGAGCGCTGGGGACCAGGGCAGAGTGTGGACAGCTGCTGAGAGTGGACGAGTGGAGAGTTGAAAGCCACGGAAGTCCCTTTATTATCATCATCATTACTGTTACTCCCCTTTCCAAGCTGCGGAAACAGTACTTGTTACGAATAAATATGCTGAAATGGTACTTAAAGAACCAGGCTCCGAAATCTTGATAACAGCATGAAAAAGATTTCTGGATACATCCACCATCTCCCCATCCCCTCTGGCTCCTTCTTAACCTCATCTCCATCACTTTCAGGTCCTCCCATGACTCAGGGCAACTTGTCTCCCAGTTACTCTTGTTTTGTTTGGTACCATCTCTGTGTCTCTAACTGGGCGATTGCCTAGGAAAACGAAGTAGAATCCTAGACTCGAAGACCTTCCAGCATGAAGGAAGAGGGAAGTGAGATTGTCTGCTGGAGGCAGGCTTTAGAAGAACAGGTCTGATCTGGGGCCCAGTTAAATCTCCAGCACCCAGACCCGAGTCACACACACTTGGGGTGCTGGACGCTTAATGGCACAATGAATGCAAGGGATCTCCAGGGTCATCGTGTCCATTTTGCAGATGGAGACCCCCAAGAGCAGGGAGGTGTGAACACCAAGTACACATGATTGAGATAGAGGTGGAGTCTGAACCTAAGCCAAGAGCTCCAGGTGGCAGATCCGGGTGGCGGGTGTTCCTGGTAGACTAGAGTTCTTACTCCACGGTTGCAGGACCTTGACCCTCTGGCTTTGATGTGTGTCTGTCCATTCATTCAGAAAATAGATTGCTGTGTGTTCAACCCATGGTTCTGCATCCTGCTTGCACACTGGAGTCACTGAGAGCTTGAGAGGAAAGAAAAAATAAGAGAGTCCCCATGTTGGGGTGGGGGGGGGGCTCTGATTTGATTTACTTTGATCTGAACATCAGTGTTCTTAAGTGTCCGTGCTGAGTAGACCAGGAGGCGGGGCTGAGGGCCCCTGAGCAGGGAAGACCAGGCTGGTGTAAGTTGACTGTCTCTGGGGAGGATTGACATGAAGGGTCTGCCCCTGGACTGAGTGATAAGAGCCCCATAGACGCCTCCAGTGCCCGCCTTCTCCTCTGCACCACTCCTGACCCAGGACGCCTTTGGACAGTCCACACTGCCTGGATGTGACTCCTGGTGGTGGTGGCAGAGGTGGTGCCCCCTCGCGCCCTCCACCCCCTGCAGACCTCTGCTGCCCTGTGCAGACGCCTCTAGTCTGATCTCTGAGCCAATCCCCTGCACAGTCACTCTGCTGTTCCTGGACGCAGCCCTCACTTAGCCAGAAGTTTTGCTGGGGAGAAGGGGATGGTGCAGCTTGTGGTCTTGAGGGGCTCTCCCCACCCAAGGGTGGCCGTGTTTGGGTATTCTATATACAGACCGGGACTCCACGGACACCTTTGTTTTCTGCTGGGGTTGCTTTGTTTTCTGGGAACCCGTGCTGTTTGTTTCCTTAAACTCGAATAGCATGGCCATCGGCACCTTATGAATGTTTATAAAGAGACCACGAGTGATCTGAGGGGGTGGAGCCAGAGGGAGGCTGGGGCTGAATGCAGCCGTGAACCTGACTCAGGACGCAGTCTGGGTTCTCCCATACCTGAGGTTATTTCCTGGGGTAGAAGTAAGCCCTCTCTGCTTCCCTAAGGACCATTTCAGTTATCAAGGCTCAGAAACCCTCACCGAGTAACTAGGGGAGACAAAGGCACCCCACCAAGCATGCATCAGTTAGCGGTGAGGCTGCCCTGAGCTGGGCTCTGGGTTAGGAACCCCAGGGAGTGAGGCATTGCTGGAGAAGTCAGCAGATGTGCTCAAAAAGGAGCGCCCCAGAGCTGTGCAAGCTGATCCCCACTTTTGATGACTGGAGAGGGGTGCTCAGATGGCGTTGCCCCCCAAATGCCACCATGCCCGGAATGCACATGCTCTGAGCCTCCAGAGGGGGGGCCAGGGTCAGAGAGGGGGTTACTTCTACTACAGTGTTACCCCAGAGGCACAGTTTTGAGGTCCATTGGCTTGATCTCATTTCGGCTCAAGTGAGAAAATGCCCAGCAGGAAAGAGTGGCTCCTGGAGATGTCAGCAGGCCTGGCAGCTCAGGGGAGCCTGGGAATGTGACAGCAGACCAGCGGGTGGTCCCGTGCCCTGGGAGCTGGCACTCCTGTGTACCCCTCATTGGAATCCCAGGGCTGGAGTGATGGTCTAGGATCTCAGAGAGTCTGAGATCCACGCTGAGTAACAGGACTGCACCGGGTGGACCCGGTGAGCAAGGTGAGAAGGGGAGGGGAGGAGGCAAGAAAGCAGCCCCCTGAGGAGGTCTGAGCCCCCAGATGGAGGAGCTTGTCACTGCTCTCAGGAGTGGGGACCGTTGCCAGGTCAAGTGACTGTCTGAGCTGCAGGTTGGCCCTGGAGCTGAAGAGTTACGGGAGCAGATGACTCAGTTGGAGCATAAACCCGTGCTAAACGTTTTCATTCTCGTTGCTGTGTTTCTCCTGACACTGCCCCCGTGAGCTGCTTGCAGTCACCTGTCCCTGTTTTACAGGCGTGGAAAGGGAGGTGCAGCACCTGACTGGGGAGGGATCCGGGACACAGACCCTGGGTCCAGACTGGTCCAGACTGGTCCTCATCCTCTGGGTCCCCAAGGGAAGGGACAGGCCAGGGAATAAACAGTCCTGCCGGGAGGGACCTGGGGAGCCTTGGAGAAGCAACCAGATGGTTCCACCTGCGAGAGAGAGACAGAGCAGGGCCAGCGGAGGGGCTATGACTTCCCCTTCTGGCACTCTGCCCCTCAGCATCTGGTTATGCCTTGTCACCGCTGTACTCCATGCGCAGGATGGGGACTGGTGGACCTGCTGGGGAGAAAGACGGGCAAGGCCGGGGACCCGCCTCGCTGTTTGTGCGTGAGGCTCCCCTCACACACCCTGTGTGAACTGAGGCCACATGGGAACCGCGGCTTGTTATCCTGCTTATTCCCAACCCCACCTGCACAGAGTGCCTTTGGCTCCAGGAGTCCCTCCAAAGCCACGCATTGGGTGGTTCGTGAAGACCCCCATCATCCTTTCCTCCAATACGCTAATGGCAAGTCTCCAATACGCTAATGGCAAGTGAGTCCACGAGCTGTCAGAGGACCCAGAGTTTTCTCTTAGGGGCAGGATCTCCCCCAGCTTATCCAGTGCTCCACGGTCAACAGTGAGCAGATGCCTGCAGCCTCCCACTGGGGTCATTTATGGACAGAACCATTAGCTGGTTTGCTAAACACAGAAAGTCGGCTGGTTAGTGGTGATTCCTTCACGGACTGAGCTGCCTCGCAGAGCAGCTTCCCCCCAGAGAAGGAGGAAACGGTAAGCCAACATAAATCACGCCAAGGGGAATGAGTCTTGGTCGGGAGTCGTTAGGACAGATGACACACTGGCGAGCAGATGAAAACCCTTTGATGAAGACCAGTTGTAAAAGCACGAGCTAATGCCTGAGAAATGCATCGTGATGACTCAAGGGTGTAATGTATGCATTTCCCCGCTTCCCTCTCTCCTCTTTCATTTTTTAAAAACATTCGCAGTTAATGTCAAGAATGGTGAAGCAACATTTCCTGTGTGGGACCCTGGGGGGAGAGGTTCAGGGAAGGGTGGATTGGAAAGGATCCTTTTAATCAGCGCGTGCTAAGTGCAGCTCGCTGCAGTCTCTCTGCAATGGCAGCAGGACTGTGAATCACAGTCCTACGCAGGCATGTCTGGCCATGAGAAAGTAGCCGTAACAGAATGTCTGCTTGGAGACTTAATGCACGCATCGGGCCGTGGCTGACCTTACCACTCAGAGATGTTCCGGGGAAGGAAACCAGAGTCGCAGATGCCCGCTGTGTTGTGTCTCTGGTCCTACGAGCCCCGAGCATCAGCTCTGGAAACAGGCCAACTGTTCCGCAAACTTGCCCCTTCTCAGCCGCATGACCTGGGGCAGCTCCCTGACTTCCGCAGACCTGCTTCCTTGTCTCAAGAGAGGATCAGAATCACAGCACCCACTACCTTGATGGGTTTCTTTGATTGCAGGCAAGAGACACAGACTCTGTTGACTTCAGCAGAAAGGGGGTCTATAGGAAGCACACGGAGTGGCTGGCAGAACCAGAGAAAAGCACAGAGAACCCGATCTCAGACAGGACAAAGACCAGAGCTCTTGGATCTTGTTGGGAGGACCTGTGAGCAGGCTTGTCAGGATGTGCTAAGTCTGGCTCTTGTATCAGGGTCATATTCCAGAAACTGTATCTTCCAGGCCCATTAAGTCACTTCCCTCCTCTTGGCCAGAGGAGAAGAAGGCACTTGAGTTGACCAGTGGAGGAGGCCGAGCTTCTATTACCAGAAGGAGGCAAGAAGGTTATGGGGATTTGTTTACGTGGTGCCCGTGAGGTTTTCGGCACCTTGCCTGCCACACTGTAAAGAGCTGAAAAATCTACGGCCGCGCATGAACACTTTTAAGTTGGAATGTCTAGTAGCAGATCAGTAATATAAGCTGGGCTTCCCGAGTGGCTCAGTGGCAAATAATCTGCCAGCAGTGTAGGAGACATGGGTTTGATCCCTGGGTCGGGAAGATTCCCTGGAGCAGGAAATGGCAACCAACACTAGTGTGCTTGCTTGGAAAATCCCCTGGACAGAGGAGCCTGGTGGGCTACGTCCATGGGGATGGAAGGAGTCAGACATGACATAACAACTAAATAACAACAATATAAGCTATGCTAAATAACTAATGATGCACGCACACAGATGAGTACAGTTAAAATTGGAAATCAGTACATCAGTGGAGTCTGTAATGTCCTGATTTTGATGTGATATTAGAGTTTTGCAAAGATGTCGCCACTAGGGAAAACTGGGCAAAATATACAGATATACAGAGGCGCTCTCTGTATTATTGCTTGACAGTTGCATGTGATAACACACAATAAAAATTTTAATTTGGTTTAAAAATAAAGCCAATGATGACTCCAGAATCCCAAGAAGCTTTTTTTGTCCCTGTTGGAGTTCATTGTTTCAATTCACCACCCCCTTAAAAAAATCATCAGAAAATTAAATGTTAAATAAATTTCCAATAAGGACCAACTGTACAGCACAGGGAACTAGACTCAATATTCTTTGTAATAACCTATATTGGGCTTCCCTGGTGGCTCAGATGGTAAAGAATCTGCCTGCAATGAAGGAGACTCACGTTCGATCCCTGGCCAGGAAATTCCCTGGAGAAGGGAATGACTACCTGTTCCAGTATTCTTGCCTGGAGAATTCCATGAGCAGGGGAGCCTGAGGCCAAACTATGGTGGAGGTAATGAAGATAATGGCAACCTCCTTCAAAGGTCCCATGCACACACTGCCACACTCAGTGCCCCCGACCCTGCAGTAGGCCACCACCGACCCATGCTTCCACTGGAGACTCCTGGACACTCACAGGCAAGTCTGGGTGAGTCTCCTGTGGGGTCACAGCTCCTTTCTTCTAAGTCCTGATGCACACAAGCTTTTGTTTGTGCCCACCAAGAGTCTGTTTCCCCAGTCCTGTGTAAGTTCTGCAGCTCTATGCTGGGGTTAATGGTGACCTCCTCTAAGAGGGCTTATGCCACACCAGATTACCATGATGGTGTGATCACTCATCTAGAGCCAGACATCCTGGAATGTGAAGTCAAGTGGGCCTTAGAAAGCATCTCTACGAACAAAGCTAGTGGAGATGATGGAATTCCAGTTGAGCTGTTTCAAATCCTAAAAGATGATGCTATGAAAGTGCTTCACTAAATATCCCAGCAAATTTAGGAAACTCAGCAGTGGCCACAGGACTGGAAAAGGTCATTTTTCATTCCAATTCCAAAGAAAGGCAATGCCAAAGAATGCTCAAAGTACTACACAACAGCACTCATCTCACACACTAGTAAAGTAACGCTCAAAATTCTCCAAGCCAGGCTTCAGCAATACGTGAACTGTGAACTTCCAGACGTTCAAGCTGGTTTTAGAAAAGGCAGAAGAACAAGAGATCAAATTGCCAACATCTGCTGGATCATCAAAAAAGCAAGAGAGTTCCAGAAAAACATCTATTTCTGCTTTATTGACTATGCCAAAGCCTTTGACTGTGTGGATCACAATAAACTGTGGAAAATTCTNTCCAAAGTCACTGCAGCTGGTGATTGCAGCCATGAAATTAAAAGACACTTACTCCTTGGAAGGAAAGTTATGACCAACCTAGATAGCATATTAAAAAGCAGAGACATTACTTTGCTAACAAAGGTTTGTCTAGTCAAGGCTATGGTTTTTCCTGTGGTCATGTATGGATGTGAGAGTTGGAGTATAAAGAAAGCTGAGTGCCGAAGAATTGATGGTTTTGTACTGTGGTGTTGGAGAAGACTCTTGAGAGTCCCTTGGACTGCAAGGAGATCCAACCAGTCCATCCTAAAGGAGACCAGTCCTGGGTGTTCATTGGAAGGACTGATGTTGAAGGTGAAACTCCAATACTTTGGCCACCTGATATGAAGAGCTGACTCACTGGAAAAGACCCTGATGCTGGGCAAGATTGAAGACAGGAGGATAAGGGGATGACAGAGGATGAGATGGTTGGATGGCATCACCAACTCAATGGACATGAGTTTGGGTAAACTCCAGGAGTTTCTGATGCACAGGGAGGCCTGGTGTGCTGTAGTCCATGGGGTCGTAAAGAGTCAGACACCACTGAGCTACTGAACTGAACTGAACTCATGGGAGCCTAGTGGGCTACAGTCCATGGGATCACAAAGAGTTAGCCGTGACTGAATAACTGGCACTTTCACTTCTGACATATGGGAAAAGAATCTGAAAAAGAGTACATACATACCTATATCCGTGTATATATGTGTCTCTGAATCACTGCTGGACACCTGAAACTAGTCCAGCGTTGTAAATAACCACACTTCATTTTAAAGAAAGAAGTGCTCAACCAATCAATAAAAGAGTCCTGGAGGATTAAACATTCGTTTTAAACATTTGAGAGAAACATTCGACAATAGAAGAACAATAGAAGATTACCTTTCTAAAAATCTTCATGATTGGACATGTGATGAAATTGAAACACACACACTGATAACCCGCCCCATAAATGTGAACAGAATGTCAGCCTGCATTGCCCCCGTGGTCTATGTCAGGGAGAGCTGTTTGCTCTCAGGTCAGATCCCCCAAACGTTGGTTCTTTTAAGTTACAGCGGGCCCTGGTTAGTGGCGGTTTGTGAACGATGTATAATATGTAGGTTCACTGGGCCCTTGGGTCCGTGTTTGTACACTCTAGGGTTATTCCTGGGAGAAGAAACCTTGTCCAGGAACTTTGAAGAGCCTGTGGTCAGTGTGCTCGACTTCTGTCATCCCGCGTGGTGGGAGGTGGGATCTAGCCACGTACCAGATTTTTGCTCATTCATTTTCCCCTTTCTGGTTCTTCTTGCTCGTAGTTTCTTCTTGTCCATGCCCCATGAGTCCCTGTGCTAAGCAGAGACCTGCCTTTGAGGAAGTTATAGTTGACAGGGGGACCATGACATGTGCCCCAAGTGTCACAGTCAAAGCAGTGAGTCCATATGTCCCGGGCGCAAAACGAAATGCTCAGTGAATTCAAGGGGAAGAGAATGAATTCAGCCATGTAAGCATTTAGTGCTCCTGAAGTTTAGTTATCTTGTAGGCAAGGGCTCCGTGCTGGCATTGACTTCCCAAAGCTCTATTACAAGCAAAGTCCTTCATTTCTTCACACAGACTTAAACATAGTCCCACCCCTCTGGGGAGGAGGGCGTGATCTGACTGCATTAACTTCCAGGAGTAGCTAGATTTTAGGAGGGGAAATTGATTACAGAGGAAGAAAATCTCCTCCAGAGCCAACTGGAAAGCAAGAACAGGAATATTTTCACTTGAAGGAGGTAAGACTTAGGAGAAACACGAGCTGTGTGGTCTCAGGCAGATTACTTAACTGTTTCCTCACACCGTCAACTAGGGGCTAGCAACTGGACCCAGTGAGTGGGTTCTGGGCATCAATAGGTAAATACCTGGGAAACTTAGAGCAGTGCCTCACTCGTGATACGCTCAATAATTGTCAAAAACATTGAAATGTTTTTACATGTTCATGAGCCTGTAAGGGCAGAGATGTCTTCAGACTGCCCACTGAGGGTGGCAGTGGACCCAGGCGTGGAAAATACCAAGTATAAACGGAGGAATCAAGGGATGGACGAGCAATTACAGCTCCAGAAAGAGAAGTGAGCCGTCTCCGGGGAGGGCCCAGGGACAGTGCCGCAGCATCTGTGTGTCCCCGTTCAGAGCTGGGGACAGAATGAAAGACAGAGGGATCCTTTATGATGCACCAGCCTGCGTGCTGTCACGGGGGTAGTTTTTTCAGTTTTGTTCATTTCTGAGTCTCAGTGCCTCTATCAAAGCCCGGCACATAGGTTAGGCCTCATTCTAAAAAGAATATGTGAAAACCAATAATTCAAAAGAATGCATGCACCCCAGTGCTCACAGCAGCATTACTAACAGTCACCAAGATATGAGAACAACTGGATGTCTGTCAACAGATAAACAAAAGAAGATGCGATATGCATAGATATTTAATAATATGACATCACAGTACAAGGTCTGGTAATAGTCGCTTTCTCTTTGTTCAGGAATAACTATGCTGCTGCTGCTCCTGCTGAGTCACTTCAGTCGTGTCCGACTCTGTGCGACCCCATAGATGGCAGCCCACCAGGCTCCCCCGTCCCTGGGATTCTCCAGGCAAGAACACTGGAGTGGGTTGCCATTTCCTTCTCCAATGCATGAAAGGGAAAAGTGAAAGTGAAGTCGCTCAGTCGTGTCCAACTCTTCGAAACCCCATGGACTGGAGCCCACCAGGCTTCTCCATCCATGGGATTTTCCAGGCAAAAGTACTGGAGTAGGGTGCCATCGCCTTCTCCCAAAGGCCAGCCAAATGGGAAAGGGGACAGAATGAATCAAATTCCCCTTTTGATCACTCAGCAGGAGGTCCACGGGCACCTCTGTCTCCTCTGCTTCTCCAACTGCAATCAGTGATACACAGGGCCTGCTTGATGCTTGCCGGGGCCCCTCACCCAACACAGGCATTTTAATGGTTGGCTTCCTTGAGATGTCCCTGGGCTAGGTAAAGACACTCTGAGGCAGAGTTCCTTCTGCCTTGGCTCCATGCTTGGAGTGAATGTGTGCCTCTTCCTCAACTGGGACAAGAAACCACAGCTCTCTGCTGACTAAATCCGGTGTCTGGTCCAAACTCACATCACAGCTTCTCCATCAGCTCCTCTGGAGAAGGTGATGGAATAACTATGGTCAACTTCAATAATGTGCAAGCTCACTGATTAATGTTAAGAATCAAAGTGTAGTCGAATACAGCCGGTACCCACACTCAACAGCATTGTAGTTTGCTTTTAGCTACAAAATTGTTAGAGCTTTGTAGAATATATACACACACTTAAGGAAATATTGCTTAAGCATAAAGAGGAACAAAATGTTGCCACTTGCTACAACATGGATGGGCTTGAAGGATATCATGTAAAGTGAAGTAAATGGATAGAAAAATACTGTATGATATCATTTATAAGTGGAATCTAAAACAATGCAATAAATTAGTGACTGTAGCATAAAAGAAGCAGACTCACAGAGAGCAAGCTAGCGGTTACCAGTGAGGGAGGCAGAGTAGGGGTGGGAGAGTGCGAGGTATAAACTATTGGGTGTAAGACAGGCTATAAGGATGTATTACAACATGGGGAATATAGCCAATATTTTTTAATAACTGTAAATGGAGTGTAGCCTCTAAACAGTGTATAAGAACAAAAGTAAAATGATATGTGAGTGGTGACATTTGATCCTTCCCATAATGCAGTGATGTGTAGGAACGGCCACCAAGAATGAAATGCACTCAGTTTCAGCGGGGCTCTCAGAGCAGCAGTGGGTAGGGAGGGCCTGGGACTTGAACCCACGTCTGAGGCTTTCTCCTGCAGTGCTGCTCCAGGGCCTGCTGCCTTTATAGCCCTCAGAGACCCTCACTTTTCTCAAGTCTTTGGGTTGAAGAAATTACAGAAAGAGCCTGCCTCTGAGTTGCTGGGGCATGGTGCAGGCTCAGGAAGCAGGCTTTGTTTTTATTTCTTGGAGTTTTAGTGAATGACTAGACAGAGAGAGAGGTGAAGTTTTGGCCACGGTGAGCTGACTGTGTGATCTGTTTGTTGCCTCCGGGCTCTTTGGGGAAGTATTTTTAGCATCACAGCCTCGTTATTCATGCTTGACGTTTTTACTAGTATTAAATGTTTTACTATCTATGGTTTTACTGTCTATCCAAAAACTAGATAACAGCAAAGAATTCCTGGTTGGTGACTTATTCTCAAGGTTGGCACTCCAACTTGTTGTAAATAATTCACTTTCCTCTTTGGCCCTGGAATGCCATCAGTTCCTGATGACTGGGGCCAGAGAGCACGTACGTTTCTCAGGACCAACTCGGACATTGGGGTTACCCATGCATCACTGACGGCAGGCTCTCACCTTAGTATCTAACAGTGATTGTCGAGTCGATCCGGGCTTCCAAATTCCTGCTACTGCTATGATATGTGAGCGAAATTTAGTTAGTGTCTCAGTTGCTGTGAAATCTTTGTCATTGCTGGTTTGGTTGACATTGTACTTGAGTGGAATCCAAGCTATTTTGTCTAGGGAAAAGGCTGAGAAGAGTACACGAATATTTTATACAGTAATATTTTAAAACCATCTCCAAAGTCAGTGATGCTTAAATAAAGCAGGCACTCAATTCCTTTCAAACGTCTTGGCATTCCAACTCCGGATACAGTGAAGTTGAGTTGAGATCAACAGTCTGAGGTTTGATCCAGAAAGGGTTTTCTGAGGAACCACTTTCAGATCTTTTAAAGGATAACTAGCATCATTTTCCAGAGAGAAATGAGTTTTTGCAATTTTGAAATTATTTTCTTTTAAACATTGAGTGACCTTTCTTCTTTGCTGTGGGAAAATAAGAGCTTAAATACGTACCTGCATGGATGGCTGGCTATTAGCAGAGTGTACTTGGGTCGACCGTGGGTATTTCCCTGAAGCTAGGACTATTAAATCTGAGATGTTTTACAACGGGTTACTATCAAGTGGGGAGTTAAGTAGCTACTCTCAAATTTACACAAATAGACAGCCATCCCTATGGATGTCTTTTCATCCTTTTCTCCATTTCAGAGAAAGAAGGCTACCATTTTGTACCTTGGGCCTCTTTTTTTTCCTTTGGCCTCATCCTCCTCCAGAGCTCCAGGATTTTGTGTCCCTATTTATTTTCTTCATTTTAACTATCGTTCCTAAGCCCTTCTCCGTTTACTCCTTCCATTCTACTTCTACGTATGCCCTGATAGCTCCCTTGTTAAAGAAAAATCCATATCCATCCATCCATCGCCAGCCAGATTTTTCTCCTTTATCTTGTAGCCAAACTCTGCGTAACTATAGGATCTTCCACCCTCCCTCTTCTCCATCCATTTCCTGTCTCTCCACCTTCAGAGTTCCCAAAGGAGGCACCGTTTCCTTGAAATCCAATACCTTTCTCTCAAAGTCCGCTCTTCTTGTCTTCTGTTCTTCCTATATTCCTCTCTTTGCGAGTACCCCTACTCTGACTTCCAAGACCATCTTTTCCCGCTACATGTCCCATTACTAGTTTCTCTTCGCACCTCTAAGTGTGGATAGAGGCCAAGGCACCCCGTTCTCAGCCCTGGGGTCTTAATTCACAGGCTTTCTCTGGTACCTGGTTCCCCATGCCATTGATTTCAGAGCGCATGCCCAGTCCTGACCTACCGTTCACCTTCCAGTCATTCCCATCCGTTTCTCAAAGGCATCCCCTGCAAAAGTGGCCTCCGAGTCACCCCCCGCCCCCAGCTCTCCTGGGTGGACTTTCATTCCCAGCTGTACTCGCTTCTTCACAGGCTGCCAAGAGCTTTTCTTCCGCCCCCTAGGCCTGGCCTCCGTGCTCACGTGTCTTCCTTCAGAGGCTCTGGAGTGTGTCCTTCCTCATCCTTGCCCTGCTGCATGTTTGCACCCTGCACACTTGGGTTTCAACAGTCTCCCTGCACGGGTCCCCACCTCTGGGCCACGAACCAGTACCTCCTGTCAGATCAGCGGTGATATTAGATTAGAAATAAACTGCTTAGTAAATGTAATGCACTTGAATAATCACCAAACCATCCCCCTCCCACCCCGGTCTGTGGAAAAATTGTCTTCCATGAAACTGGTCCCTGGTGCCAAAAAGGGAAATCTCCAGAAGTTTCCTGCCACTGATTTCTCTTATAATGATGTCAGACTAGAATCCTAGACTTGTGTTCCTCGGTCTGTCTTCTCCCTGCCAGCTGAGAGTTTTCTCCAAGCTCTGATCATCAATGTTATGCCCCCTCGCCTTTGATGGCGCACCTCTTCTGGGAAGGGGAGCCTGGTTCCCTAGGACAGCTCCTAGTCTCTTAGTTTCACAAGAGACTCCAGGCTCACATACCCTCATTTTCACCTAAATGGAATTATCCCTCATTTTCAGATGTGTCTGGATGTTGACCCCTCTGTGTCTCTGCTCGTCCAGCTATCTTGTCTAGAATGCAGCTCTCACCACCTTTGCCTGGAGAATTAGTGTCCACTCATTTTTTTAATGTACATCTTCAATGTAACCTTTAAAATCTTTCCCTGTTCAATCACTCATTATTAGAGAAATACAAATCGAAACTACAGTAAGATACCACCTCACCCTGAATAGTCAGAACGTTGCCACTGCTGCTGCTAAGTCGCTTCAGTCGTGACCGACTCTGTACGACCCCATAGACAGCAGCCCACCAGGCTCCCCCGTCCCTGGGATTCTCCAGGCAAGAACACTGGAGTGGGTCACTATTTCCTTCTCCAATGCATGAAAGTGAAAAGCGAAAGAAGTCGCTCAGTCATGTCTGACTCTTCGTGACCCCATGGACTGCAGCCCAGTCAGAATAGCCATCATCAAATATCTACAAACAATAAATGCTAGAGAGGGTGTGGAGAAAAGGGAGCCCTCTTGCACTTTTGGTGGGAATGTAAATCGATACAGCCACAATGGAGAACAGCATGGAGATTCCTTAAAAACTAGGAACAAAACTACCATATGCCCCAACAATCCCACTACCAGGCATATACCCTGAGGAAACCATAATTGAAAAAGACACATGTACCTCAGTGTTCACTGCAGCACTGCTTACAATAGCTAGGACGTGAAGGCTACCTAGATGTCCATGGACAGAGGAATGGAGGAAGTACCTGTGGCACATATATACAATGGAATATTACTCAGCCATAAAAAGGAATTCATTTGAGTCAATTCTAATGAAGTTGATGAACCTAGAACCTATTATATAGAGTGAAGTGAGAAAAACAAATGTCATATATGAACACATATATATAGAATCTAGAAAGATTAACCTATTTGCAAGGCAGCAACAGAGATGCTGGTGGCTCAGACAGTCAAGAATCTGCCTGCAATGGAGGAGACCTTGGTTCAATCCCTGGGTCAGGAAGATCCTCTGGAGAAAGGAATGACAACCCACTCCAGTATTCTTGCCTGGAAATTTCCATGGACAGAGGAATCTGGCAGGCTGCAAAGAGTCTGATGATACTGAGTGACTAACGCTTTCACACCATTGGAGACCCAGACAGAGAACAGAGTTGACACAGGAGGGGAAGGAAAGGGTGGGACAAATTGAAACATATACTTTAGCATATATAAAATAGATCACCAGTGGGAATTTGCTGTATGACACAGGGAGCTCTGTGACAACCTAGAGGGATGGGGTGCGAAGTGGGGGGCGGATTCAAAAGGGAGGGGACGTATGTATGTTTATGGCTGATTCATGTTGATATATGGCAGAAACCAACACAGTATTGTAAAGCAATTATCCTCCAATTAAAAGTAAATAAATTAATTTTAAAAAGAAAACAACATGCTTTCCCAATCAGCAGTCTCCCCACCCCTGCCCCGGCTCAGATAGAACTTTTCCTCTTTTTTATCCACATATCTTCATCATAGCATGTGGATTTTATTAAACTATTAATAGATCTGCTTATACTCACGGAATATGAGCTACGTGGGATCTGACATATAATGCCTTCCCTTTGAATCCTCAGCACGAGACCTGTGAATTAATAGATGCCAATGAGCCCTGACTGAATTAAATGTCTAGTGACACTGTCCTGCTGAAGAAACAGGGTTGGGTCCCTAGGAATTGGCTTATCCAGTCCCAACTTCCTACCGTATTTACTGTAATTCTGCAGGACATAGTCAGCCCAAATTTCCCAGAAAACCCTGGACCCGTTCCCACACGTGTGAGTTCCTCCTGGCCTCTCTTAGGTTCTCTGACTCTAGAGTCGTCCTCCTTAACCATCTGCAGCCTCTCACTCTCCTGTGCTGTCTGCAGTCACCGTTCAATTACAGTTGGTACGTGGCCCGGTTAGGCCTGTGCCCGTGCCATCCAGCTGTTTTTCCCAATTTGCCTTATCTCCCGGGGTTTTGTATAAGCTGAAGGAAGACAAAGGCCACGCTGGACAGTTTTGAATTCTACCAGCGGATCCCTGGGATGCGCATAGTTGTGTATCGCATTCTTGATGAGTTGTTTAGATATCTCATACTTCATTTCCAAGAACTCAAGACCATCAGAGCCACAGTTTTAAGGCTGAACCCTTGGGCTCTAATCACAGAGTTGCCAAAACATGAGTAGGAGTCTGGAAATGACTAGAATTTGAACAACAGAAACCTTCTGCCCCTGGCCTGATCTAGTTGGTACTGTGCCTTTCACCAGATTTTCATAAAGCTACAAATCTCTTCTCAGCTAGTTTACTCTAGAATTTAAAAGAGCTTATTTGTAGAGGACAGTCACTCAGGCTGGGTCTTAAATAACCCCAGTATCAATGTCTACATCTTGGGGCAGTCAGAAGCCCTCCCAGCTCTGCAAAATAGCCCATGGGCTGATTTTAAAGCAAAAGATGTTAGAAGCTGCTTCTGCTTGGCTATTTATCCAGAATGCCTAGATAGTTGCATCTAAGTGTCTGAAAAGCAGAGTGTGTTTTCTCATTATTATTCTGTTCATAAAGTGTGCGTGCATGTGAGTGTTAAGTTGCTTAGTCGTCTCCGATTCTGTGACCCTGTGGACTGTAACCCACCAGACTCCTCTGTCCATGGGATTCTCCAGGCAAGAATACTGGAGTGGGTTGCCGTGCCCTCCTCCAGGGGATCTTCCCGACCAAGGGGTTGAAGCCACGTCTCTTACGTCTCCTGCATCAGCAGGCATGTTCTTTACCACTAGTGCTGCTTGTAAAAATCCCACTCTTGCCCCCTAAAAGAAGTCAATAAAAAGATATTTACCTGGAAAGTGAAAAAAAATGCATCCCATAAATGTTCTAATTTTTCCTCAATGACCTCCCCAAATACATGTATACACACAGAGTTGCTCCCCACTGGTCCACACTGAGAATAATATTCTCACAGGGAGCCAAGAGAATTAAATGAGTTGATGTATGAAGGGAACTCAGCACAGGGCTGGACGCAAAGTAAGAAATCAATAAAGGTTCTCTCTGCTTAAAATTGCATGCTCAGGATGGCAATCCATAATTATTAATGCTATCAATTTTACTTTTATGCTGCTCAAATATCTAAGAGTTGGTCTGAGACCTCTGATAAGGGTTTGACGGAGGGTGGCATCAGCTCCTCGGGGTGGGCCCCTCATACCAGGGTCTCCCGTATGGAGGGCAGCCTCGGTTCTGCTGGCTCAGCAGCTCGGGGTCCAGCGATGCGCTGAGCCGGCCCCTCCCTGCGGTCATGCTGCAGCCGCTGCAGCTGCTCTGAGCTTGCAGATGGGATGAATGAGGCTGAGGGAAAAAGCCAAAGGATGACGTCATTCAGGTCCCATGCGGGTAGACCAGGAAACCCCCGCCTGGGCTTGCTAGTCCTTGCCTTGGTGCCACGGCCTTGGCTGGGTCACAGCTCTTTCAGAGGACAGCTTTAATGTAGAACACACCCTTCCCCAAGATCCTCAAAGCCCACCGCACTTTGTGATGTCGAAACAGGGCAGTGGAGCAGACAAGCGCTGTTTCTCACCGTATCTAAGCCCACGTCTAAGGGGCTTCCCTGCTGGTTCAAATGGTGAAGAATCTGTCTGCAGTGCAGGCAACGTGGGTCCGATCCCTGGGTTGGGAAGATCCCCTGGAGAGGGGCATGGCAACCCACTCCAGTATTCCTGCCTGGAGAATCCCATGGACAGAGGACCCCATACAGTCCACAGGGTCGCAAAGAGTCAGACATGACTGAGTGACTATTGCTTTCTAAGCCCAGAGCTGGGGGGGGTGGGGTGGACTCCTTCTTTCTGCCCAAATGTAGGCATTGTGGGATCCTGGGGAACCTGGGACCCCAGCCATGGCTTTGTTGTTTATGTAGAAAATAGAGAGAGAGAGCTTCTGTACCTGTTTCAAATAAAGCTGAAAGTGTCTTCATTAAAGAGGTTTGCTCAGTGTGTGGTCAGAGGGTTTGTGGGGGACCCCCTGTGGACGGTGAGGGGGAGCCCTGTGATTTACAGACCACTGAGTTCACACCATCTCACAAAGGAGACAGCCCTCCCCCTCCCCGTCCTATGCCAGAACTGCTTACATCGTACTTAATTTTGCATTATTTTCCCTTGATTTTAAAAGTCTCTGGGGGATTTCAATGGAAAATAAGCAAGCCTGTTCAATGTTGACGGCCGAACCAGAAATCCAGCCCAATCCCCTGCTTGTAGAAAGAGCCTTCAAAGTAAAAGTTGGATCTTATGGAATAGATGAGTGGGGGGGTTCCTTCAAATGTCAAGGGTATTTTAAAGTATGTTTTTACAACTTGACAGAGTCTGGGGAGAAAAGGGGCTTAAAACTGAAGTGTTTGGAGCTGCTGCCAATTGAAAATGAATCACAAATGAAGATAAATCACCCCTGAGCATATAATGTGGAACAATGGGAAAATATTATCAGAATTGTAAAAATTTGATTTGCATGCAACTTTTAAGAAACAGCTTTACAAGCATGAATTGAAGCAAGCAGACAGACTCACGTACTGGGGGAAAAAAATCTGTCTAAGATTCCAAACGTGTATGTCAAGAGACGATTATTGGATTTGAAAAAAACTATGCTGGGTTTTACAGAGTATACCCCACCAACTCTGTCTTTGCCATGAGGGATTTCAAAGAGTGTTTATAAAGTGTGCTAGCTGCCAAGACACTATGGAGTGTATCAATAAGACGATTAATAATGACTTAACTACTACATATCTGTTGCTTATTTTTATTCTGTGAATGTGTGCGTGCATGCTCAGTTGCTAGTTGCATCCAACTCTTTGCAGCGCCATGAGGTGTAGCCTGCTGGGCTCCTCTGTCCATGGGATTTCCCAGGTAAGATTGCTGGAGTGGGTTGCTGTTTCCTTCTCCAGGGTATCATCCTGACCCAGGGATCACACCTGTCCTTCCTGCATTAGCAGGTGGATTCTTTACCCCTGAGCCACCTGGGAAGCCCCTATTCTGTGCACATGTTTATCACTAAGCTGTGTAGGAATCTTGTCAGCCTTCTGGCTCCATTTTATAGATGAGACTCTTCAGAATGTTCACAGCTTGCCCCAGGCTGCACAGCCGATGCATAAGTCAGGCTTCGGACTCAGTTTACCCTGGATTTAAACATATCTGCTTCTCCGTGGACTTGCCAGGCCCTCCCAGACCAGTGTGGGAGAGGAAGGAGCCACTTCCCCTCGTGGCTGATGTATGTCTTCCAACGAGTAGGCCGGACCTTGACCCGAGAGACGCATGCTTGTCGGGAGGAAGAGATTTGGCCCCGGAGAGACATGCTGCAGGCTTCAGCAGAGTCCTGTTTCTAAGAGATGGGAGGACACCATTTCCTGAACGGCATGTTTTTCGATGACAGTTTTACTTCCCAGTTATGATTTTTCTAATTGAGGCATAATTCACATCATATAAGATTCACCATCACGTACAGTGTCAGCAGTTTTTATTACATTCAGAATGTGGTGCACTCATTGCTACCATTACTGCCAGGACATTTCCAAGCCCCTAAGGAAACCTGTACCTCTTAGAGTCACTTCCTGTTTCCCCTCCTCCCTTCCCCCCACCCTTTAGCAAGCACTCATCTCTCTCTCTCTGAATATGCCTCTTCTGGACATTTCCTCTAAACGAAACCATACTCTGTGTGGCCTTTTGCGTCTGGCTTCTTTCACTCCACCTCTTTGCAAGGTTCAACCTCGTTGCAGCATGTGTCAGAATGTCATTCCTTTTTAAGGCTGAATAATATTCCACTGCACGGAGACAGCACATTCTGGTTATCGATCCATCCGTGACTGAGGGACATTTGGAGGCCACTCTGCATTTTGTGCCAAAGAGTTTGGAGTAAGCCCGAGCAAACCAGCAAAGTGAGGTCTTTTGCTCGGACAGAGAGGTATAGCCATGACCTCGCAGCCGCCACAGCAAGTAAAGCAGTGGCTGCCTATTGTTGGTGAGATAGGACCGAAGACCCTGACCGTGACCCTCCCGCCTGGAGTCCTGCCGCCGGCTGCTCGCTCACTGGGGTCCAGCTGCTCTTCTCTCAACTCTCAAATATGTGTCCTTCCTATCTCAGTCTGTCCCCTGACCAGGAAGTTCTGCCTCCAATCTGCCTCTCCCTCGGCCTTCAGTCATCAGCCTGAATAGGGAAGGCAATTGCCTGCAGTGTCTAAAGCAGGCCGCCTCCCGCCCTATTCTTCCCTCCTGCTGCCCCTGCTTTCCCTTTACAGCAGATCCCATCATTCATAATTGTGCGTCTCTTCAGTTCAGTTCAGTTCAGTTGCTCAGTCTTGTCTGACTCTTTGTGACCCCATGAACTGCAGCACGCCAGGCCTCCCTGTCCATCAACTCCCTGAGTCCACCCAAACTCATGTCCATTGAGTCGGTGATGCCATCCAACCATCTCATCCTCTGTCATCCCCTTCTCCTCCTGCCTTCAATCTTTCCCAGCATCAGGGTCTTGTCAAATGAGTCAGCTCTTCGCATCAGGTGGCCAAAGTATTGGAGTTTCAGCTTCAGCATCAGTCCTTCCAATGAACACCCAGGACTGGTCTCCTTTAGGATGGACTGGTTGGATCTCCTTGCAGTCCAAGGGACTCTCAAGAGTCTTCTCCAACACCACAGTACAAAACCATCAATTCTTCGGTGCTCAGCTTTCTTCACAGTCCAACTCTCACATCCATACATGACCACTAGAAAAACCATAGCCTTGACTAGACAAACCTTTGTTGGCAAAGTAATGTCTCTGCTTTTGAATATGCTATCTAGGTTGGTCATAACTTTCCTTCCAAGGAGTAAGTGTCTTTTAATTTCATGGCTGCAATCACCAGCTGCAGTGACTTTGGAGCCCAGAAAAATAAAGTCAGCCACTGTTTCCCCATCTATTTCCCATGAAGTGATGGGACCGGATGCC